>JAMZAV010002913.1:0-150297 GCA_024449915.1 Sweltsa coloradensis
CTAAATATACATTAAACGTGTTACAAATAATGCCTAATGAATTACCAACTAACTGTCAAAATTAACAAATTCACTGTTTCAATGCATTTATAGCCTAGTCTATTCAATCATATATAACTACAAATAATGGTATAAATAATAAAAACTAATACTTCCCTTCAATGTCACTTGTAGTACGTCACTAGTAGATCAAGATGCAGTCAAAATTTGAGATGGAATGCTTGTATTTCAGCGGCAATAGAAATTTAACCAGCAACTTATCTCGAGCGTGACTAGCTTGTAACCCCAACAATGTTGGGGTTATTAAATTATTATTATTATTATTATTATTATTATTATTATTATTATTATTATTATTATTATTATTATTATTATTATTATTATTATTATTATTATTATAATTATTATTATTATTATTATTATTATTATTATTATTATTATTATTATTATTAGAGAAATCAAATATTTTACGAGTCATTTCGCTGTGTTCGTTTTGAATTTATTTATATTTAGCAAGAAATTATTATTATTAATTTTATTATTATTATTAATATTAATTTTATTATTAATTTATAATAATAATGTTAAGGACTCTCACCTCTGCACACCTCTTCAATGTGGTAACTTGAGCCACAAGTTCTTGAGATTTCTGGTCTCTGTTGTGGGACATAAGAAAATATTGTTTTAATAGATCAACTTGAGCCAAAGTATAATTAACTATACATAGATACTTTTACAATGTAACTTACACAGTCCTAATGTGTAGTTTGAGAGCTTCAATTTTTTTTTCTTGTGTCTGCAAAAATAACAAACAAAACAATCAGATGAAAATTGTCTAGATTGGAATGTTATCTGTGATTGATTATTATTATTATTATTATTATTATTATTATTATTATTATTATTATTATTATTATTATTATTATTATTATTTATTTTCAATATGTCTGGATTACAAAATACGTACATATTGCTGGTGGCAAGAGTAGAGCAAGGCCCCATAACACAATGTGCCTTGCCACCAGTTTAATATCGATATTCGATAATTGCGATACTTTCAAAGTTTTATTTTAAATTTAGGCCAAACAATTAGCTCAATTGTTATGACATTTTTTTGAATATATTTATCATTGTTTTTGAGGTAATTAAGTTGGTGTCAAAATTTGAGTGAAGCGAAAAATTACAAGGAAAAAAATTATAACTTTTAAAAGAAAACAGCAGATAACATAAGGAGCACAATATAGAAAAATAATTTAGTGAATGGCAAGTTTCTGTTAAGATTAAGATTAGATTAAGGTTAGATTGCTGTGTATTGTATTTATAACTGTGGGCTTACTTTAATAGTTTCGGCCTGGGCCTCATGAAGTTTAAGAACCTCCGTCATTGTCTTTGTCACTTTTAACAAATCCTCCAGCATCTGTAAGCAGAATTAAATATTTTGAAGTATTTAGGCCCCAGCATTTAGCTGCCAGCCCCCAGTTATGTTGGTAGGCCCAAGCCTGGCAATGACGTACTTATTTATTTATTTATTTATTAATTTAACGTCTATTCTATTCAGTTATAAAAACTGATTTACAAAGGAGGACAACTAAATAAATCTAATTACATAGATGCAGAAACAACAATAAACTACATTTTCGAAGATATTTGAAATAGTAGCATTACAACAACAATGCATTTAAACACAACAATTTTGGTAACAATAAAAAAAATATATATTATATGCATTTAATGAATGAATCAAATATAAAAAAGGGTGGAGAATGAAAAGAAAAGAAAAAAAAATGTCTGGCATGTAATGCATGTTATCCCTATCTCCCTACCACGACGTGGGGGATCCCCTGCCCTCCCCATACGCTTGTGGCTGGTTCTGACCAGCACAGGCCTGTCCACCCCTGTCCCCGATCAGGGAGGCGGGAGTCAGTGTGGGTGGCCTCATGTGAAACGGGATCCTCAAAATCGTGTCCCTGCACAGGACCTCGGTGTTTATGCAAGGACTGCATATGATTTGATTGTCAGAGGAAGACGAAAAGGGTAATACTAATGTGGGTTGTAATACTTGAAGATTCACACTGAAGTCACGATGAGGGGTCTCAGGGGAGGCTGATGAGGCTGGAGCAAGTCAGGTGGAATAACATCAACAACACCCGAAGTTACTGCGAGCTAACATTGTCAATCGGATATTTCTTTGAGAACAGAAATAAAATTAAAGAATTTAGCTGAATTTACACTGTCTTCACTGATTAAGAATTCTTCATCAACAATTGATGAAAGAGCCTTTTGTTTGCTCCACCACCACGTTGCTCCTATTTTTTTGCAATCTGTACAACTTGTCATAAGCAGTATGTTTTCTTTTTGTTTCCTTTTCCCAGACGGCAATTCTCTTGTGCGATGAGCTTAGAAATACCGCAGATTCTTCCACGAATCATTCAAGGATACCTTTTAAGAGGCGAAGATCCACCCCAATGTGAGCAGTGTGGTGAGATTTTAACTGTTTAGCACATTTAAGTAGAATGTCCTCAACACATGGACGAGAGGAATGATTTTAAACTAAAACCTAATTTGAAAGAAATTTTATCTGATGAATCTGAGAATATAACCAATGTTTTTAAATCTCTGAAATCAACCAAGCTGTATAATAGAATTTAAAAAATATCACATCACTCTAAAAGAGAATAGGGGCACTAATAACCTTAGTGTTGTGTGCCCTTAAACCCTAATAACTAACTAACTAACTAGAAAATAGCATACTTCCGTTCCTAAAGGTAAACGGTATTATAAATTCAACATTTTTGTACACGTTTCAAAACAAATATAAACAAATGTTCACATAGAGACGGAACATGAACCATTAAGCCCACTGGTCAATTATGGGTGTCTTTAGTGTGGGGCATATAACGGGGTATTGACCGGATTTGTCCAATCTGACTGATAAAAAAACATTATACCCAAGCTACATATTGTTCATTTACTTAATGCAATAATTATGCATTAAAATATTTTGAGCGTCGGGATATATAAGGGCCGTCTGCGCCTGGAGCTTACAAGGAAGTGATAGAATACATTTTATGCTTACTTTGAATTTCTTCGATGTCTGATATCGAAGCACCAGAAGCACCACCTCGAGACCCTTGCTGTGTTGTTGGTGTGAATGGAATCCGATGAAGATTTACTCCCACTGTTGCCGGTTGATTGTTCTGCAAGCAACAGTGTCTATTTTATAGAACAAAACTTTTTCCCCAAAAAAGCCAAATTATATCATTCTCAAATTTTATTTTTAATTAATCTTCATCTCTGGGGAAATTAGGAATGTCTGGTCGTCGTTCGTTTGCATCATCACCAATGCTGTCCATAATTGTGGATTTCCACCACGTTTTAAAAAAAATTGGAAGATTCCCAAAATAACTAGATTTATTAATTATAATTGGACCGTAACACATTCATGCCTTAAATTATCACGAGGATGGCGTGGAAGAGCAGAGCTCCCAAACATCACTGGTGACTGCCAACCTTTTAACAAAATATTTAAAACGTAACAACATTATTCAATCAAGTTAAAAGCCTAAAAATATATGAAAATGAATTAAATAATTCACTTCAATGAATTTCTATAAAATGAAAATGAATCAGTAAAAAGAAACTGAGAATAACTTTGTGATGCAAAAAACATTTGCATTAGCTCGATTTAAAGAGTCATATGGCTCTCCCTTAACTCCAAAGGAAGATATTTCCATTCATACAAGTCTGTAGTAGAAGCCATGTTTGGTAAGCTTTGTTCTTGCAATAGGAGCTTGAGTAGGGTAATCTCTACCAAGTTCTGTCATAAAGCTACAGACTTGCAATCTCATAGGGTCAGTAATGTAGCCGTGAAAAAAATCCAGAAGAATTGCAGTTCTACTTTTTTTCTGTAACTTTCTAGCATTGTAATGTCTAAAGATGTCGGCTTGCATGTACGCAACTGTCACTTTGAAATTTTGTCGCTAGCCAAGTTAAAATGCGCGTTGCTGATTTGACAGCTCCAATCATTTTTTGTTATAATCTAATTCGTGGATCTTGGGACAGCGTAAAGGAGATGAGGTCTCACTAATGCTAAGTATACAGCCCGTTTAATACTGACGTGAGCATGATGAAGGTTTCTTGCTATAAAATAGAGTTGTCTGGAGGCTTTAGCTCTTACTATTTCAGTATGCGTATTCCATTTTAGATCACTAGTTATTGTGATACCCTTTCTTTTTCATTTGTATAAATTTAACTGCAACGCAATGGGTTCTTAGATCTAGAGAATCTGATGAATACACTCTTTAAAGGGTTCAGCTTCATTCCATTTTCAACAGACCAAGTGTTTATATTTCCAAATCGGTCTGAAGTGCATCAGTGTCATCTTTCGTAAATATTTTTCTATAGATCGTGCAGTCATCAGCAAATTGGCTTATTTCTGAGGAAACGCTTTGGGGTAAATCCATCATAAATATGTCAAAAAGCAACGGGCCCAACACAGAACCTTGAGGTACTCCGGAAGTCACAGTTACTGAGGATGATTCCGCTCCTTGGAAGGTTACTTTTTGTGTTCTACATTTAAGGAAATGTTCCAACCAAGAATGTAATGAACCACGTATGCCATAGTAATACAATTTTTTAAGTAGAATATTATGCGGAATCTGGTCAAATGCTTTTGACCAATCTAGCATCACTGCATCTACTTGCTTGCACTTTGGATCTTCAAGAGCATACTGCCAGTTATCAATAACCTTGGTAAGAAGAGTTGAGCAAGACCGACCTGGAACAAATCCATGCTGGTTTTCATTAAGGATTTTAGCACTTGTGATGTGTTTTAAAACTTCTCGAGAAATGATACGTTCCAAAGTTTTACAAACAACTGATGTTAATGAAATCGGCCTGTAGTTTATAATGTCTTCTTTCTTGCCAGTTTTAAAAATCGGTATTACATTTGCTACACGCCAGACACTGACATGCATGACATGGACACTGATAACTCTACTGTTGAGTGCCCTAAAACAACACTAACTAACTAACTAACCAATGCTGTCGGAATCTGAAATCTCGCCATCAGTGTCGAACTGAATGCAACAATCGTCGGGTTTGTGGTTCACAAACTTTTTTCTCGATGAAATGTTTGTGTCCGACAGTTGGAGGTCAGATTCCTCTCCTGCCTGCTTGCATTTCAAGCGAGCTTCCAGGTAGTCATCTGAAAGTATTTTTGCATTGCATATAAACTATGTATTTAGTAGATTGTAGGCCGCCATCGAGTTATGGCTTGACCGCAGAGCCAAATAGAATATTATAATAACTACTGTATTGATAAATGACATCACATTATAGCCCCACATGCTCTTCTTTGAACTTGATATTTTAAATCATACCAGCAGCTAGTAATTTTCAAGGCTTGAGGGGGAATAGGACACATTTGGCAGTTGCAAGTAGCTATAAGTTCGGCCAGGACACTGCATGATATTTGTCAATAAAGCATACATAAGACACCAGTCTGCTCCAAAGTCTTAGATTAGCAATACTTTTTGGGAATCGGACCCAAAAAAGAAAATCCTGATTTTGGTAAATTATGGACTATTAACGAAATTGTAAAATCATTTTATTTTTTAACGATATTGAACACTTTTTTTAAAAAGAAAAATGTCACTGTCGAGCCCTTCATTTTCTCTTCCGCGACAACTGTCCACAATCTCAAAACTGTCTGTCAGCCGAAGGTTCAAGAATTTGCTTAAGAGGGCTGGTGAGTTGGCCTGTTTGCTTACTCAACTTATTCTGACTAAACTATTGCGTCAATTTCAATGCGGTTTTTTGCAATGTACAGAAAACAAGTGTGAGAAGTTAGCTAGATCAAAAAATGTTCTATAATTTTAGTTCTTAATATTTTTTTTTTAATATTAAAAAATTAAAACTGTAAAATTGAAAAAATAAAATTTTCCCGAACTTAAGCATGATCTAAATAAGCAATATTTAAAATTTCTATTCGAAAACTTCATTAGTTAAGCCGTCAGAAGTCGAGTAATATCAAATAAATTGACACCGTGATATGCCTCGCTCTACGAGCGTGAGTTGGAACGCAGAGATCGAGGGCTGTAAGTGACCAGTGAAGCTCCACCCCCTGCGCGGCCGGCTGAGCTGGTATGCGAGACAGGTTTTACTGCCTGAAGGCTTCCGAGGTAAACGCGAAGAAGCTCAAACCAAACCCTGTCCGTTTGTAGGCTAGGCGGCCCCGTCGATACAATGACATAATTAGACCTATGACTTTTGGGGGCTGTGAAGATCAACATCAGTCATACAATATTGTCAAACCGTTTGATTTTAGTTATTTTTAATTGAGTGTTTTCACACAAGAATTACATTCATACAACAAATGTTGTACTACCCACTTGATACAACTTCAGGGGGTTGCGGAGTCGATTCCCGCCACCGCCAAACTTATAGTTTTCATAATAACGCTTCAACTCATTCGTGATGCAAATTTGAAATTGGGATCGAGTTTTACAAACATTTCCCAAACTTTATACGTGTTCCATTGTTTTACCGATATCCTGCACTGTGAAACAGCTTTCTAAGACATGATTGTCCCTACCAAGTACCTGCCTTGGTAACAAACACAAAGAATTCAACTGCGGGTGACAGGCGCGCAAGGCACCTGAACACACCGCAAACAACGCAGTGCCAATGTGAATTGAACATGTCTGTCCGTGCCAAGCAAACGGCACCGGCTCCGCTCTGATGAATCTGAGAACATAACCAATGTTTTTAAATACCTGAAATCAACACAGCTGAACAATAAGATTTAAAAAAATAACATGCCATTATATAAGAGAATACGGGCACTGATAACCTTAGTGTTGTGTGCCCTTAAACCCTAATAACTAACTAGCTTCAAATGAACGCCATTTTCTCCCCAATGTCTTTATGGGAACTAGGACATCCGATATTTCACACCTAGCAATGTCCAAATGATACGACACAATCGTCTAAATCAATCGCCAGGTTCCGACTGGACCGTTTAAGTATAGTTTTGAGACTAATGAGATGTCGCTTTAAAACTTCTACAGTCTACTCGAAGCTTCACCGTCGGAACCCCATACAAGTATCCACAATCTGCTGTTTTAACAATGTCTGAATCAAACGAACGATGTGCTAGTGTCATCATACGATTTTGATTAATTTCAATGCACTTAACGTGCAACATCGATATGACCTCGCCGCCCTGCACCTTTTGACTGCCATCTACACAGGCTACAGTACACAAAGCGCGCGGCAGTCTCGCAGTCGGTCAGTTGTTCTTGTCGCAGGCGGACGTGTTTTGTCCACGCTCTTCGTTCTGTTCTTGTTCGGTCTCCACAGTACTAGGAGTTGGCTTCTGTTACTACTGAATGTGTTTTGTTTTGTGTGTGTTACCGTTACGAGGATGTCTGTTGTGTCCAGACTGAAAGTTCTTTTTACTCCCTTATCTCGGTATTGCGCCCCGTTTGTTCCTTCCATACAGACCGTGGGGTTTATGTGTGGTCAGTGTGAGATAGCTCGTCTTACTGCAGAGTGTGTTGTTTCAGCAAGTCTTGGCTGTTGTGTCCTCACATTGTTCTGTTAAATGTTTGTTATCTTCAGGAGGTTGTCTGTTCTGTCCAGACTGAAATTTTCCGTTTGCTTTTTATTCTACCCTGCTTGTCAGGTAATCACTTGTTTCGACCCATAGTAGAATAACATGCTGTGTAGTGTGTGTCCTCCCTTGTACTGAAGGTACGACCTCTACTTCCCTACTTTATCGTCGGGACGAGGTCTCGTTCCGGGATTCTTGACAATGAACAAGCAGACACACGTGCAAAGTGCAAAATCAGCATGCTAAAAGACTACCATACATTGACCAATTAGTCCTACCTTAAAGACCAATGGCAAAATTATTGGAACAAGATTGCTCGCCAACATAAAACCATGTTAAAAGTTGTTAAATAATTACCATTTAATAACCATTGGGTATTTGCTGGTGTACTATATCCATACAAGTCCAAGGAATTCAAAAATAAAGTCTAGAATCATCGTTTTTACGTCCTTAGTTCCAAAATTGCACTCAAAGATTTTGTTTAAGTTTGGGCCTAGTGTAAATCCATGCGGAAAACATTTGTTAAGCTCCTATATTGAAAGGGAAAGGGACAATTAATACATTATTGTCAAATAGGTAGTACAATGCATTTTATATATAATATAATAACTTTGGTTCCTAATGAGTGCAAGATACACTCGGTAGGCAAGGAACCTTCAGGTAACATGAGTTTTGGTTGTGGCAGGAAGTGTGACGGTTTGGTGATATACAGTGTGGTTGTTATAATAAGATGGATATGAGTTACTGTAGTCATAAGCTTATGACGACCAAGGAATTCAAAAATAAAGTCTAGAATCATCGTTTTTACGTCCTTAGTTCCAAAATTGCATTCAAAGATTTTGTTTAAACATGCTTGGGCCTAGTATAAATCCATGGTGAAAACATTTGTAAAGCTCTTATATTGAAAGGAAAAAGGACAAATACATTATTGTCAAATAGGTAGTACAATGCATTTTATATATAATATAACTTTGGTTCCTACCGAGTGCAAGATGCACTCGGTAGGCAAGGAACCTTCACGTTACATGTGTTTTGGTTGTGGTAGGAAGTGTGACAGTTTGGTGATGTACAGTGAGGTTGTTATAATAAGATCGATATGAATTACTGTAGTCATAAGTTTGTGAATGACTTGAAGAAATAAAATAAGAAAAAACTATTAAGTACCTTATAGGAATAGGCTTACTTGAACATAAGCTAAGTACCGTTTGGTAACTATGATACAAAAACCATACTAAGTTTACTAATAACTACATCTTTTATGTACTTGTAGGAAAACCAGTGGAATTATATGAACTTACAAATATTCTTAGGCTATAATTAATGGTTATAAGTCGATGAGTAGAAAATTAATGCTAACAAGAGAAAATATAAATATATACATTTGACACTGTTGTGAGTCATTGAAACTAAAACGGAAAACCATCAATAATCTGTCAAAAAACTGTTACGAGATAATATGCATATTGATACGTAAACATGATAAGTGCCATTAAGAAGGGTGAATATAATGATCATAAAAATACATGTTTTATGTGTTAAATTTCACGTTTTAACTGTGATAAAATATAGTCAACAATAATAGCACATTGCACAAATACATACATTTAAGTGTCTACTACTATTCGTTCATGTATATATTTTTTGTTTTTAAGCTGTCTAATAAAGTTCATCACTTCTTTTGGGGAGCAAGGGGCATCGTCAGTGATATTGTGGTGTCTCGTGTTCGTCATTGAAGTTTTCTAAGCCATGCTCGACCAGCTAAATGTGCTCAATTGAGCTTGGTTCATCGTTGTGTGTAAAGGTTGACTCAAGCGTGTCAGCCATTGTTTCAGACATGGCTTCGTCTGTGTCAGGCCATGAATCGGTGGCTTAGGGTGTGGAATGTTGAGCATGGCTTTGGCCATTTGCCACAATGATTTGTCTTCTTGGTTAAGGGATTGAATATTTCTGGTCCACTCACGGTTGCGGTGTGCCGCTATTTGTTCCCTGACATCGGCCGAGAGTTGTTAAGAAGTTGCTTAATGTGGGGAGTGCGGTGAGACTGCCATACGCGCTTTACTTTGTTTTTGGCTTGTATTGTTTTTAGAATTCGAGGTGGCAAGTCAAAGGGGGATTTGTCATTTGAATAGGGAGGATCAGGGGTCCTTCGTTCAAGAACCGTGATTATGTTGTCAGAAAGCTTTGTGAATTGTTGGTCAATTTCCTCAGCAGTTGAGATGATAGGGGCTGGGTCAGTTATAAGATTGGCCAGCTCTTCCCTGAAAAGGGGCCAGACAGTTTTGTTTACATTTATTTACATATCTCCGTATTCTATTAATATGGGATTGTGATCGGAACTGAGTTCTGCTATGGTTTGAACTGAAAGCAATTAAGCTAGATTGTGGCTAGTCAGAACTGACATGAGTCATCAACAATTATATAGCTCATGCAGAGCAGAAAACACAAGGGAGGGAGCTTGAAAGTGAGAAACCTGGGGTGGCTTACCAGGATCCTCCTATCAGGTCCTAGCTTTGTTCCCCCTTGATGAAACCTGGCTAACAATTCACCTTCCCCCTAAAGGGATAGGGATGACTGAAGAGAGCTCTGAACCAACCAGCCTAGCTTAAGGAGGCGCATAAGGGTATCTCACCCTTGGCGGGTTTAGCCCTGTGTACCCCATAAAGCAGAGAGCATCTGGAAGGTTAATCTGGAAGTTCTATGATGAGTATAGCCTAGGGCGCAGCTAGTTGCACCCATGGGCTAACCCTGTCGTGGTGTGGTCTGGTAGAACTGCACAGGGCTGAATGCTGTGTATGCTTACTGAGCCTCTGGTGGCTCAGCTGGGCTAACTCACTGCAGTCGTTGTTTCTCAGCTGGGCTGTACAGTTGAAGGCAGCAGTCTAGAGTATTCTAGAGAGTCAAACACGTGTAAAGTATTGATCTGTCTGTTTCTAGAAGCTTCCAGCCTGATGTAGAGCAAGCACGTGTAGCTAGTATTGATCCATCTGGTCTGTACTTGAGCTCTTCTTACACGCACTACACTGCACTAGGCACTGCGCCTGACGATCCTACCTCTTCTACTGCCGCCGACTGACTGTGTGAGATTGATCGACCGACCGATCTAAGGGCTGGGATCTACTCTAGAGTAGTCCTAATCATATGGCCATACCGAAATAAATCTCTTATTGGCATGTTGTCATTAATATCGAATAATCGCTGTACTATTTCGGACTTTATTTTATAATCAGACTTTACAACCAGGTTTGCGGTGAGATTGGTGACCAGAGTGGTGCCTCTGAATGAGGTGGTGGCGTCTCCGTAGAGCGCATGGTGCGCATTAAAATCACCGATAACTAGGTGCCTGGAGCGGGGGGGGGGGGGCAGGGTGTTGAGGATGGTTGGTAGGGAAGTTTTTAGGTGCGGGGGAGTGTGGTTGTGGGAGTATACGTTGGTGACCATAAGAGATTGGCGTCCGGGTATGTGCAGTTTGACGGTGAGTGTTTGGTGGGCTCCTTCCAGGCAGTGCTTTTCTACCACCGTTGGTGCTAGTGTTTTCTTGACTATGGTGAGGAGTCCACCGGACAGGCGTCCCTTATCAGTGGTGGTGGGATGTCATCTCGGCAATATGTAGCCCGGGAAGTAGATCCACATTCCCGGGGGGTGCCTGGTTTCTTGTAGTGTCAGAACGTCTGGTGGCGAGGGCAAGTCCAGGAGGGCTTTGAGTGAGTCCATCCTGGTTCTGATGCCCCCGACGTTGAGGGAGGAGAGGGTGACCGTTGTTGAATGGGTATTGGTAGTCATGGTTTTGTTAGGTGGTATTTTCTGGGGGGAGGCGGGGCTGTAGGGGGTGAATCTGGTGTGGTAGAGGGGGCCTGTGTTGATTTGGTGTCTTCCACCAGGCCATCAGGGCTGCCACAATATGCGGGAATTTTTCTTCATTGCTCAGGCCTCCACCCATCGCAAGCATTCGTTCTCGAAGTGCACGAGTACATACTGGCCCTGCTGTCTGGGCTGTGTCATCCAGGCAGCTTATTTTTGTGTTAAGGTATTTTTCCAGATTGGGAAAGAGCTCTCCTGCACTTTTTTGGAAACGTTCAAAGAGATTAAACCCCATTAGTTTTTGGAAATGGTCATCCAAGTGCCTTTTCTGTAACACAAAAGTACAAAGTTGTTACATTATGATAACATTTTATATTTAATTTCATTACATTTTTAGACACATGTTAGCACAGGTCTGTAGGATTTTTAACTATTAAGTATTGATCAAATGTATTGAGCACAGATGCAAACAAGTCACAGACGCAAGCATAGAACTTATTCTACAGAATAATGTTCATTAAATTATAACAAGTGAACGCAATCTAGTACTAGAAAGCTCAGTGTTCTGTGGAAAATTCCATTCATTGAAATAAAATCCAACTAATGGTAGACCTACCTAATGGATATGATTAGTCATGACAAAAAAATGAATAGGTCTAAAGTATTTTTTTTAAATGTAAGAAATTCAAATACCTAAACTAGTGTTTTTGACGCAACATATAATAGTCTCTAATTACACCAACTCGGGTTACTAGAGACATATGAACTATTAAAAATATAACTTCTATGCGACTGCAGTATTGACACAAGTTTATCCAGACCAAAATGGTTGGCAGACTAATTTTTACACTTTATGAGAAAACCTCCCCTACACATATAGGCCTAGCCTTTTAAGTTTAAATGAATAGGTATGTTTTAAAAAAAAACAATTCGTGCATACCATACAATAAATAACACAATCAATGTATTAACCTGAAACAAGAAGGGCCAATACTATCTTATAACATTGATCTTGAAATTTTGGCCACACAGTTCACTTCGCTGCAATGCGTACGTTGCCGAGCGAATGTCACACTTTCATTTTCAAATTTTTTTGTCGTTAAGGGCCTCTAATGTTTCCCCATCTTCTAAACTAGGTGCATAATTCACTGTACCGTATCGGTCTTTAGTTGAAGTTGGCTTTGCAGCCAACATGATATCTGCTTCTTCCTCTGGAAACTCCAGTTTACGTTTCTTGTTGGCAGTGAGCTGTGTTTGAGAATAGAAGGCATAATATTGTTATGCATTGTGAGGGCTGTGGCCTCACATCATGTTTTTGTTATTAGATATGTTTTTAGTAGTCACTAGCAACGCATGGAGTTGAAATGGATGTGAAAATGAGTGTGCAATGTTTTTTGAAAATAAAGCAATCAAATAAAGAATAATTATACAGTCCACATTTAAATAAGCCTACCAGTTTATTCATTGGTCCAACCGCGCCAGATTTATCACGAGTTTGCTTTGCTTCGACAGTGTCAGCAACCAGCAGAAAACAGGTCAGACAAACTATTTGTTACTTTAACCTTTCAACATGGACACAAAACAAATCAAGCTTTGGGTCAAGCAAAGAGGTATTTATAAAGCTACCATTTCAAGGATTCAGACGTTTGTCAGTAGTCTCGACACATCGCAAGATGTCAATAAGATACACATTAGACTTGAACAGTTACTGGAAACCTGGACAAGGTTTGATGAGGTCCAAACCAATCTAGAGTTGCACGATGAAAACATAGACCATGAAGGAGAGAGGATCACCGTTGAAACTCTGGTTCATGACCATAGAGCAACTATGTCAGGCTTGTTAGAACCTAGACAACATTTAGTTGACCTAGACGCCTCGAATGATGCAATTGGCGCATCTCGCAGGCCTAGTAAGACTAAGCTAAACCTACCGTCTATAAAGTTGCCTAGTTTTGACGGCTCTTATACAAAGTGGCTAACGTACGTACTACAAAGCATACGTCATTGCAGTTTTGAAGTCCTCATCTGCAAAATAAATGATTAGACGTTGCATTTCAAATTGGCAAACAATCTTAAAAAGGTTGTTACTGTAAACTACAGTACCTGTAGCCGATGCCTGAAGTTTTCTTTTATTTTCATCTGGAGATCAGACCTTCCTCTGCATCAGATGGTCTGAGTTTCCTCTTGAGCTCCATGGTTTGTTGAGTAGGACCATGACTGGTAGTTGAATAGCGTTTCTGAGCATTGTTTTCTAGTGGGCTTAAGACATGTTGAGGAGAACTGTATCTGCTGGGTGATCCGTTTTCAGAATTGCTTTCTAGTGGACTTGGGGTTCGTCGAGGAGATTACTGTCTGGTCCACGAACCGTTTTCAGAAGAAAAGCTTTGTAGTGGACCGGAGGTTTGCTGAGAAGAACCTTGTCTTGCAGGTGAATGTTTCTTTGTTTTTTCCCTTAGTGAGGTTTGCTAAGAAAAATGTTGTCCTGAAGGCAAATGGGGTTTCTTTGTTTTTTTCTTCCAGTGGGGTTTGCTGAGAAGAATGTTGTCCTGAAGGTGAATGGTGTTTCTTTGTTTTTTCTCTCAGTGGGGTTGAGGTTCGTCGAGTAGAATCTTGGACTTGGAATAAAATGTCTGCAGATGTAACAGGCATTTGACAGGTTTTTTTTTTTGATGATGATGATGTTGATGATGATGATTGATTGATTGATTGATTGATTGATTGATTGATAAATTGATGCTTGTTGCAAATTTTGAAAAATGCAAAATTGGTGACTTAACCACTTCTGGAGAAGGCATGCTCTCGGCATAAATTGATGAATCAGTATTATCATTGAAGTGCCCGCAATATTTATCAATCAATAATCAATATGTTAATTGGTTGCTGATCAATAAGTATTGGTACACTTTCAGACTACTTGACTTGAAGGATCAGTGATTTGGGAGAGTATGGGTGTTCTTACCATAAAATCATGTAAGCTATGTAATTAGAACTACATTTAATAAAGCAAGACTTATCACTTACACAAGGTTACGGTTTTAGCTATGAAATTCATGCCCTATCCTGGAAACACTTCCTACTCCAAAGATGGCCAAGATAAGAGAGAGCCAACCTGGCCACTTCATGTAATGACTGGTAACCCATTCCTTAATTGTCACTACTTGAACCTGTGGCTACATGTCATTGGCTAATTTGAATTAGGCTGTATTCACCTGGCCCAATGAGAGAGTCAGCTGTTTCCAGAACTGTGCCGATGGTGATTTGTACATTGCTACGTGCCTAGTAAGAATGCCAGATCAGCAAAGTGTGTTATTACACAGTGACGTAAGTGAATGGATTGCACCTTGCCTGCCTAGTTTTAGAGACTGTAATGGCTTTGAATTAACATTACAGTTTATAACACAGAACTAAAACTTATCAAATCAATCAATATTCTGATATTGATTGATGGATTGATGACTATGTGACTACCAATCATTGTGTACTAAATGATGATTGGTTTTATAATATTATATTATGTTGGATGATAACTAAATACCCAATATCGATGGAAATCGATATCCAATCAATAAAAGTGAAATAGAAACCCTGATTTCTCTACATCATCATCAGTTTTACTTGCTTTTTTTGGTTACTAGTTATTTCGCTAGCAGGTGAGCAAGCTTTTGTTTTAGGCCTATCTGTAGTGCTAGTGCTCTCTGATGCATTTGTTTTTGCTTTTTTATTTCTGTTATTGAGCGAGCGTAGCGAGCGTCTCCACTTGACTCTTATGGCTCGAATGTCTTTTTTTTTCTTTCTGTTACTGATTCGGTACAGGTCGCACCGTTTCTCTGATCGACCTGAAATTTTGCACACATGTACATACCACCTAGGCGGGTTGCTGTATAGTTTTGTGGCAAAATCGTTCAAAAAGTTAAAAAGTTACATTAAAGTTAATCGAAAGTTTTTTTTCAAACTAAACGGCGACAAAATCTGAGGTGGCCAAACCATTTAGAATGTCCGTCCGATCACGAATATGTTATTTTTATTTTGATCCGATAAGTAGTGTAGATGGAAATTACATTATAACAAAATCCCGTTACCATGGCAACGGAAAGTCGCTCAGCTTTTTTGGCTCATGATAGCGGTCGAACGGAGGCTCGGATCGAGTTGAAATTTTGACCATCCGCAAGTTTCGTTCCCGATTGAATGCCATTTGTTTTGTGGCAAAATCGTTCAAAAAGTTATAAAGTTACATGTAAGTTAATCTAAAGTTTTTTTAAAAAACTAAACGGCGACAAAATCTGAGGTAGCCAAATCATTTAGTCCGCACAGGTTGTGCAGTTTATGATTGGTCGGTGTTAGCTTCTGTTCAGTGCGAGATTAGAGGCTTGACACACTATAGTTAGAGGTACGTGTATTTCGCTACTGACGATAAAACCAAAATATGTGTAAATCATTCAATTTTAAAAAATGAGCATGAATTGATCAAATCTAGAACAGAAAATGACAAAATTGAATCACCGCCAAACAGCGAAATATGTGTAAATTACACTATAACACCGAAATTCACAAAAATCATGTTTTTAGCGACGAAAAGCACTAAAAATGGGAATTTTTGTTAAATTACGGTGTAATTTTCACTATTGTATGCAGTACAGTTCAATCAACAAAAGGTGTTATAAAATAACTATCAGAAAAAATTATGAATTTAGTCTTAGTAACTAAAACCAGTCTGTTTATAAGTACATTCAAACTTGTTTGATATGTGGCTAGAATAATACAACAGTCGCGAACGAATAATTACACGCATATAAATTGGTAAATATAGATAAAACCGCTGAAATAGAGCTTTAAACCAATAACACCGAAATCTCCAATTTTTAAAACGAAATTTACTACAAAATAAAACCACTTTCACGGACCTCTAACTATAGTGGTGCTGGTTTCTGTGCTGTTTTTTGTTGTTTTAACTGTGCTGGTGTGCTGTTAATATATATTGACGGACAACAATTAGGTAATTCAATAGGGTATGCCTGCCTATAGGTTAATAAAGTTCTAGGGACGATTTGCAAGGACAGATTGTTGTTCTATTTTGCAATAAACATACCTACCAGTATGTTAAACAACTGAAACAATTCATTTTGTACTTTTTAACCTCCTCATGCTCAAAGATTTACAGACTCAAAGTTTTGTCTGGATAAAGATGGTCAACTTATGAACTTATTCATACAGCAATACAATGAAGGCAATGCCAACTGGCGATCGATTTCATGGCAACGGTATTTATTTACAAGTATTGCTTTTGAGGTAATGCACCATTTTACAGCTAGTTCATAGTAAAAGAAAAATCCCTGAAAATGTGATATCTGCAACGATATAGTGTCGTCACGATAAACCTCACTACATATATACATATATTACCTACAACCAATTAATTACACACTTAAAAGCCCATGCGCCACTGTCATCAACACGATTTGATAAAAAGTCAATGTACCTTGAGTGCAGCTTCGATATGACCTCGCCGCCCCGCACCTTTTGACTTCTATTTGCACCGCACGCACACTGCAGAAAGCCTTTGCACTTGCACTCGGTCTGTTGTTCTTGTCTCAGGCGGACGTGTTTTGTCCGTGTTCTTCGGTCTGGTCTCCACTCTGCCCTCCACAGTACATGGAGTTAGCTTCTGTTTCTTCTGGATGTGGTTCAGTTAGACGTCTGTTATTTTTAAGAGAATGTCTGTTCCGTCCATAGTGGATGGTTTTGTTGCTACTCAGTAAAGCGTTTGTTATCTCGGTGTTGTTCTCCGTCTATTCCGTTCACACAGGTTGTGCAGTTTATGTTTGGTCGGTGTTAGCTTCTGTTCAGTGCGTTCTGTCTTTTGCTGTGATTCCATCAATACCAGGACTTTTATTTATTGCTAGTTTTTTATTAAATACTGCAAGTATTTACTCTTTTGTGGTTGGTCTTATAAAGATAGATTTCCTTTCTTTGGGTTTGAGGGTAGATATAACCTTTGTGTCATCATTTGGACCAGTAGGTATATGACTTTCCAAGGATGATGCAATACTGGTAAAATAGTTGTTAAAACTATTACTTATCTCAGTTGGATCCAAGATATCCTCTCCTTCATCATTAGTTAATTTGGTACAAGTAACTGTTTTAGGTTATTTATTGATTACTAAGCTATTTATAAGGTGCCAGGTCTTTTTGCCATTGCCATTGACTTTATCGAATTCTGTTGCATAAAATTGTTTTTTTACATTTTCTTTTGCTGTTAGTGACCTAGTGTTGTAGTTGGAGGTAGCTATCTTTTAACGAGTACATTATATGGTTTCTTTCTGTGTTTTGCATATGCCTCATTTTTTATTTTAATTAGTTTAATTAGATCTTTTGTAATCCACTTAGGCGTGATTCTACTTTCACGATTATTTACATGGACTTGTTTGGTGATTATTGAATTGTTTTTAGCTTGTAGGATTTTTGAAGCAATATTTGTGTACAAAGTATTAACATTATTTCCCAGGTTAGTGAAGTCAGTGTTGTTTAAATTTTCTAAGTATAGTGCTTCGTCAAGTATATTGATTGTTTTTTGTTCTTGTTGGGTTTTGTTGGTATTCTTTGTTTTAGCAGGTCTACTGGACAAGAAATAATCTTCTGTATAATTATAACACCTGCTAATACTTATTTCATTATGTAGTATAATAATGACAGTAATTTTAAGTTTTACTTTATACATACCTAGGAAAACCCATATGTTAGGGCTTAAGCCCATTCTTTGCAGAAGTTCGCGATGGTGGGACTCTATGTTGTGGTTGGTCCTATGCTCGAAGCCGTGAACACTCATACAATGCACTCCAACAACTCTTATCCAATACCGGTCGACATACTGGCAAAGATTCACCAGACGATTTCGGGCAGCGGCTGGTTCTATTTGCCCCAACGTTTGTTACATAATAATAGAGAAAAGGTTGTCGTGATGCAGCACTATGGAGTTTTTCTTATTATTTATTTATGTTTTATTTTAATTTTAATTTAACGTATATCATGTTCAGTTAAAAAACTGATTTACAAAGGAGGACAAGAAAGAAAGAGGAAAGAAGTTAAATTACGTAATAAATATACTACTTGTTAGCTGATGAACAGCATACAATTTGACACAATGAATAAATAGCTTTTGAGCTTAATCATTTATTTTCTTCACTTGTTTACTGTCACGCGAGAAAAAAGTCATTTCATTTATAATATCTTAAGTGAAACTATTACCTTAACAATTATTCTAATAACAACCCTCCTTGCCAAATAAATTAATATAATGTCGTCGGGGAACTTTCCCCTTCCCTTTGACTACCTCCCCGACGGCGACGACAATGACAACACGGACGGATGATGACACAGACGGAGACGACCACGACGTGAGGGAACCCCTGCCCTCCCCATAAGCTTGTGGCTGGTTCTGACCAGCACAGGCCTGTCCACCCCTTGTCCCCCCCCCCCGCGTCATCCCTGACGTCCCTCCCTTCGTCTCGACTAGCCAAGTTGCATTAATATGAGACGTTTAGCATTATCAAGAAAAAAATGTGTTTAGACTACTTCATGAAAACATAATAAAGCAGAACTAATGCAAGAGTAAAGTGCGGTGAACCAAATGCACTTTTATAGATGAGTTAGACTGTTTGAATTAATTACTGAATTAATTCATGGTATGCACAACATCACACCTTATAAAGCCTCCTGGAAGATGCAACGGAGTGGACAGCCCAAACAGGATTTTGCCGCACTCTTGAATATAGTCTGCGAGAGATTTGAAACGAGTGCATGCTTGAGTCACAGCTGATAAAAGAGCCAATGACATAACTATCTGTGACATTCTCTTTTGGAGTCGGAGCCCCATCTCGCACCCATTGATTAAGCCAGTAATAAAATACTGTTGGCATCATGACGTTCCGACAACATATTGCACACAGAATACTGCTGTCTAGAGAAATTGTCACAGACTGTGACCTCGTACTCGTTACCTCGTACCTCGTTGGCATCATGACGTTCCGACAACATGTTGCACACAGAATACTGCTGTCTAGAGAAATTGTCACAGGATGTGACCTCGTACTCGTTACCTCGTACCTCGTTGGCATCATGACGTTCCGACAACATGTTGCACACAGAATACTGCTGTCTAGAGAAATTGTCACAGACTGTGACCTCGTACTCGTTACCCTCGTACCTCGTTGGCATCATGACGTTCCGGCAACATGTTGCACACAGAATACTGCTGGTTTAGAGAAATTGTCCACAGACTGTGACCTCGTACTCGTTACCTCGTACCTCGTTGGCATCATGACGTTCCGACAACATGTTGCACACAAAATACTGCTGTCTAGAGAAATTGTCACAGACTGTGACCTCGTACTCGTTACCTCGTACCTCGTTGGCATCATGACGTTTCCGACAACATGTTGCACACAGAATACTGCTGTCTGAGAAACTGTGACCTCGTAGTTACCTCGTCCTCGTTGCATCATGACGTTCCGACAACATGTTGCACACAGAATACTGCTGTCTAGAGAAATTGTCACAGACTGTGACCTCGTACTCGTTACCTCGTACCTCGTTGGCATCATGACGTTCCGACAACATGTTGCACACAGAATACTGCTGTCTAGAGAAATTGTCACAGACTGTGACCTCGTATATAAAGATATGTCCACTCGAGAAGCCACCTGGACGATTCATCATACATACAACCCCGCCTGTTGCATCAATTCAGATTTTTTAGGTTACTGTGTTTCGACAGTGTCATGGTTTGATTAACACTTACATTGGAACATTAAAATATATATTTAAGGGATACAATATTGCCTTATTAAACTAGATTTAGCACAACGTGGGTCGTCGTCGGGGAACTTTCCCTTTCCCTTTGACTACCTTCTCGACGGCGACGACAATGACAACACAGACAGATGATGACACAGACGGATACGACCATACGACGTGGGGGAACCCATGCCCTCCCCGTACGCTTGTGGCTGGTTCTGACCAGCACAGGCCTGTCCGCCCCTTGTCCCCCCCTCACCCCTTACGTCCCTCCCTTCGTCTCGATTAGCCAAGTTGCATAAATATGAGACGTTAAACAATATCCAATAAATAAAATAAAGGAGAAGTTATTTAGTTACTTTAGAGAGGAGAAAATCGAGGGTTTTAAACCAATTCGCCCACAAGGCGCATCAATCACTCTAGATCATTCTGATCACTTATTCATTACTTGAGACATTAGCTTTGATGCTGTCGGAGAACAGTTGGAATCATTTCGAACCAGCGCACTATCCCCTATAACTCATCTAACCCACATAACCCATATAACTTTGTAGATCTCTTAACTATAATTTTTCCAATTTCTTTTCATACCACAGTTATTTGCATTCTTAGAGAGATCACTGCTGTTTTTTATTCCACCTTTTATTATTAGTATGCTATGGTCAGTAATGTTGGGTGTATTTAATACTTCAACTCTAAAAGCGTTCTGCTCACATTAGTGACTAGTAGGCCTATAATCCAAAACAACCTGCTTGCATCCATTATCTGCGAAAATATAGCATCGTCGCGATGAACCTCACTACACATTTAAATAAAGCTCGCAACCAGATTTTTATTCACCTTGGAGTTCATGTGCTAGTGTCATCATACGATTTTGAATAATTTCCATGTACTTCACGTGCAACATCGATATGACCTCGCCGCCCCGCACCTTTTGACTGCCATCTACACAGGCTACAGTACACACAGCGCAGCGGCAGTCTCGCAGTCGGTCAGTTGTTCTTGTCGGAGGTGGACGTGTTTTGTCTTCGTTCTTGTTCGGTCTCCACAGTACAAGGACCTGGCTTGTGTTACTACTGAATGTGTTTTGTTTTGTGTGTGTTTCCGTTACTAGGATGTCTGTTCTGTCCAGACTGAAAGTTTTTTTTACTCCTTTTTCTGTATTGCTTGTCAGTCAAGTGCTTGTTATCTCGGTATTTCGCCCCGTTTGTTCCGTCCATACAGCCCGTGAGGTGTTTGTTTGGTCAGTGTGATATAGCTCGTCTTACTGCTGAGTGTGTTGTTTCAGCAAGTCTTGGCTGTTGTGTCCTTACATTGTTCTGCTAAATGTTTGTTAACTTCACGAGGTTGTCTGTTCTGTCCAGCCTGGATGGTTTCCTTTGCTTTTGTTTCGTACATGCTTGTCAGGTAATGTCTTGTTAGGACGCACAACAGAATAACATGCTGTGTAGTGTGTGCCTTCCTATGTACTGGAGGTACGACTTTCTCGTCGGGGGAGGTTGTGTTCCGGGATTCCGGGATTCTTGGAAATGAACAAGCAGACACATAATATGCAAGATCACCATGCAAAATTAGCACACCGCAGATTGGCCAATTAGTCCTACCTTCAGATATGAAAGTATTTTTTTAAACACAAGCTTAAACAAACAATGCAAAATTATTTCGACAAGATTGCACGCCAACATAAAACCATGTTAAAAGTGGTTTAATAATGAATATTTAATAACAATTGGGTACTTGCTGGTGTACTTAATTTATAAAAAAAACGATTGGGTACCTACTGGTGTACTTAATTCATAAAAAAAGGAATTAAAAATAAAGTCTAGAATCTTCGTTTTTACGTCCTCAGTTCCAAAATTGCATTCAAGGATTTTGTTTAAACATGCTTGGGCCTAGTATTTGGCTTGCTGTTCAATACTGGGATAAAAATGCTCTAAAAGAATATTTCATGATTTTCATGGAAAATTATGTGGATATTGAATAGGTTGTAGTTGATCAAGATAATATTGCAACTTACATTGCCATAACAGTCTTCTTCAACTCTTGTGGCACAATTTTTTTTAACGCATTGTTTTGTTAGCTATCGACAACTTTTCATCCTTGACGGACCACCAGTGGAGCTTTTGTAAACAACATCCTCTTGAATTTTCACTTCGTCGTAGATCAGCGAGCAGTATCGTCTGTGGCTTTCACAACCGACATTCTCAAATTCTTGTTCAATAGTTGACAAAACCTCGATCTATATGTATTGGAGTTCCCCGACCTGGGACTTTCATCACTTTGAACATTACTTTGGATAGTAAAATAGCCACTGTCTTAAGAATTGCGAGAGTGTGTGTTGTCCATCGGCATTGGAACAGGAACAGCAGCTACCCTGCCAGCTGTAGGTCCATCTCCTGCATTTGCATCATTCCCAAACACATCAAGTCCTCAGAAATGTTTTACTTTTGGTGGGTTCAGGGTCTTTAGAAGAACAAGGCTTCGAACCATTTTGCGATGACCTATTACCAGTAGGCCTACTCCTTCTTGGCAATCCGATTTTGAATTTGTTAGGTTCATTTACAATCGAATGTATGGAGAACCGCCGAATTCCGGTGACCTTTTAACTCCTTGATATGGTAGTAAGTATATTTACGGCTATGCTAAGAGCTATGACCGGATCATTATGTAATCGTGTGCTCTTGAGATGTTCATGAACATGAATATTGTTGATAAGGCAAGCACGTATAAATAGTTGCAGAGAAGCAGCTCGCGGGTCTTTTGGACATGAAAAGAAAGTCATTCTTTGGGAGACCGTCGCCTGTTTCGAGCTACGTCATTTTGATATTCCATCATCATCAGGCAATGTCTTATCTACCATTCCTGACAAAATGTCTCCCTTCAAATTTTGAAGGATATTCTCTAATGAAATCTGTTTTTTCCGTTGCATTCTAGTTTTCAAATCCTTTTGTCCTTGTCTTTCAATTATAGTTTCAATGAAATAATTTTTTGGTTGCAGTATTTCAGCTTTGTTGTGAGTTGAGCGATTTTACTGTCCCTATCCATATCAGATGGGGTGGCGCTTAGATTTTCCAAATTAGCTGCTATTTTTGCTCTCAGACTAGTTTGTACCAGCTACACGAAGGTGGGGATCCCTGGTGATTTTTAACTTCCTAGAACCTCTAATAAATAAATAAATACATTTTATTTAGAGTCTACCCACTCAGTTATATAACTGATTTTCAGTGGGGGACTTAAAATCGAAGTGACCAAGCCAACCCTACAGGCCCCGACGCAATCGACGAGTGAGCAATAACCAACCAAAGATCGATATTTTTAATAGGAAATAAAGCAATCAGTGGTATGGACAGTGCAAACACCCGCGAATCAACGCCAGAATCAACAAGGCCGATTCAGAACAACTCTGAAATTTATTATGTGCTTCGTTGCTAGGACGGCTTCAAAGTCACCGTTTACAAACTTCTAAGACAAGAACTGATGGACTTAAGTCCAAATCAGAAATTAAAAAACTTCTGACTTTAGCGGGAATCGAACCCTTGACCTTCTGCATTGGAAGCAGACGCTAACCACAAGACCAACGAGCCTTTACTCATAATACAGGGAGCATTGTATGGGTCTTTTCTCATGACAGTATTACGTCAATAACAAAAAAATATCATCATCAAAAACAACAACAACAAACATTGTCGCATCGTTTCGATGAACTTTAATGTACACATAGAAAATCACTCAACCAATTGATTACACATCTATAAGGCCAAGTGCTGCTGTCATGAAAGTGATTATAGAAACCTCCAGTCCAGTACACTTCACTTGTAGCGTCGATATGACCTCGCCGCCCCGCACTTTTTAACTACCACCTGCAGCTACACGCACACAGCAGAGCAGAGCCTGCATCGCAGTCGGTCTGTTGTTCTTGTCGCAGGTGGACGGGTTTTGTGCAAGCTGTTCGTTCTCTTCTTACAGGGCCTCCACCGTACAGGGAGTTAGCTTCTTTTACTGCAATATGTGTTGTTTGAGCAAGTCTTGGTTGTTGTGTACTCGCATCTTTGTGTGTAATGTTTGTAAACTTCAGGAGGTTGTCTGTTCTGTCCAGACTGGACGGTTAAGTTTTCTCTTTGTTCTGCCCTGTTTGTCAGGGAAGCGCTCGTCATCTTAATGTTGTTCTCCACCTGTTCTGTCCGTACATCCTGTGGGTGTGATGTTGTGTTGATGATGTTGAAAGTGTTCAGTGTGTAATTAAATGCCTAGAAACACAACAAGGTTGCCCTGATTTTATGATACACGAGGCTTTGATTAATCAAACAAATTTCAGTCTTATTTAGAACACAAGAACAGAACAAAGTTTCTTTGCAAACGGTTCACCTTCATTTTGACTGCCTGAAGATTGAGATGTTTTACCTATTTCTTGCAGGCGGGTAGGTTTACAGTTACTTGGATCTTCTGAATCTGATATAACACGTTTAGTTCTAACTAAGAAGCGATCCATTTTTAGAAATACTACATTGTTACAATCACTGGTGACCGGAGTGGGATTTCTTTTGTTTGACCTTCGTCGTCTTTGGTCCGTTTAGTAAGTCGGCGGACTGATAGGATTTCTTGTGAAGACTCTGCATCGAGCATAATCTCGGTTTCTGTTATTAATGATGTATTAAATGGTATAAGTTATACGCAACCAGACCCTTGGGCCAAAGTATGTCCCCATGCACTAGTGTATTAGCGTCGAGGTGGGAAGGGAAAGTGACTACACATCTGTGAATTTGAATTGGTTTCAGGGGGGTTTGCTCTAATTTTTTTAGCTGAGTAGGCCCTATGCTAGTATTCTTTTTATGAGAATGTTATTTAGAGCTATTTTTTTATGGTGTGATATTTATATAATATGAGATTTTTTTGTTAAGTTAAGATTTATTTCATTTGTCTTTATTTGGGTTCGGGGGACATCACCTCGTTTACGATATGATAAATTATTATTATCATTATTATTATTATTATTATTATTATTATTATTATTATTATTATGATTATTATTATTATTATTATTATTATTATTATTATTATCGGAATCTCACCTTTCATAAACGTACTATTCTTAATATGCTTTTTGCTTAAACCTGTAACTTCAGACAAAAACTTTTTTGTGCTGGAGGTAAAACTGGTTCACACATTTGAGATAGCCTAGGCAATGCTGCTTTCAATGCTTTCAAGAGGAACGTTTAGATTTGATGGGTTTTTGAGGCCGATTCTTTGTTTGATTTCACGCATGTAATGTCATTTCATTTCATTTTCCCTTTAAAAATACAACGTGGGTAACATAGGCCTAATTAGTACCATACTAGTCTACATTCAAATCAATACGGTAACTTAGAACTTGTCTACTGCCAAGATTGGATTCCCTAAACTAACCAACCCTGTTACAACCTTGACCATGTCATTAGCATATGGCACCAATGTCCAGGGTAATCTGTTTGATAACACAGCAAACGTTCTCAAACGTTAGATGCTTCTCTCCACATGAACTCGAGCTCTTGCTCTTTCTGCGGTTAACAGACTGTCTCTTCGACTAAACTGTTTTGTTCTGTTTTGTTTTGTTGTTTGTTGAAGGTTGCGAGTTGGAATGGGGATATGGCAACAATACACTCATCACAGTTAAGCTGTTTCTTCAAATTTCTTTGGGCCTTCAAATTCCAACTCGACACCTTCTCGCGGTTTGGCCCGTGAATAGGGGAGTTTCACTCCCTGAAACTAATGGCGAGCTCTGGGTCGTCGTCGGGGAACCCCTTCCCTTTGACTACCTCCCCGACGGCGACGACAAAGACAACACGGACGGTGACACAGACGGAGACGACCACGACGTGGGGGAACCCCTGCCCTCCCCATATGCTTGTGGCTGGTTCTGACCAGCACAGGCCTGTCCACCCCTTGTCCCCCCGCGTCATCCCTTACGTCCCTCCCTTCGTCTCGATTAGCCAAGTTGCATAAATATGAGACGTAAAGCAATATCCAATCAAATCAATTTATCCCTTAGAAAAGGTGGCCGAACTATCGTCTATGACATTTCTAAACATTCTGTTTCTATTAAAAAACCTTTATCAACCATAACTGCATCATAAGGATCGCATTTATCTAACAGACCAGACTCTATACATATGGCTTTATCATGAAAGAAATCGCTTTCGAAGGTTATCAGTCCAGAACGAGCAACCCCAACCATTACTTTGAAGGTGTTCGTCCCTTTGTAATGAGAATAAGTTAGTATTCTGCATTTCATCACGAACACCTTTCTATGGAAACCTCCATACAGTCTAGGACTACCTGTGTCTTCTGGAATTTATTAAAACATTTTGGTAGACTTGAAAGAATGTTCTCTTTATGTGGCCAAATAATGAGTCTCGACATTACGTCGGCTTATAGCTGTATTGTTATGCGAAAGTAGTTACTACAAGGTGTCTTGCGCTATTTGAAACAATACAGCCAAACACTTGTTACTTAGATTTATTTTTAATTTACATAACGTAAGGGCAACCCTATTACGCACATATATAGATATATAGATTGAAACAGGTTTATAGTAATGGTGAAGGTCTCCGAGGCAAAGCCTATATACCTTCATCGTTCCATCCCTATTTGGAGTGCCACACTCAAGGGATTTTAACCCACAAGAGTGCACAACCCTGACGAGACGTTAGCAGAAACTCGTATGGACACAAAAGAGTAATACTCTTGTTCATGTCATACCCGTAAAAGGTGAGTGGTACCCATTTCTCACCAGTCCGGGCCATGTCCCTCCGAGGTTGCCCTCATCATCGAGACTTTAGTGACTGAAGCTCGGATACTAGACGAGAATTTCTTCAAGTCCGACACCTCAAACGCTTGCCACAAGCGTCATGCACGACTGGCTCACTTCAGTCGCTCCGACCGCTGTGTACATGATGGTGACATCTTGTGAAACCCACCTACCTAGGATCCCGAAGAACCCCAGGTAAGCCCCGTACCAACATCATGCTTTTGATGGCTAGGCTCGGATACTAGATCGTAATCCGACACCTCAAGCGCCTGCCATCATTCATCCTAGAACTCGGAATACTGGACGTTTTACCGCCGAGCTCCTGAAACATTTAAGGATGGCGTCATCAACATAAGAACTTAAGGTTCTTACTACGATCGCCGACTCGCCGCGGTCGCGGTCCGTCTTCACCTACTATCAAGGCCTCTGCCCCTAAGAATCCAACCCTTACGGGGTGTCATTCTCCCCTCCCAGAGAACAGTCGGCCAGGCGTTTCTGTCTCGGGTAGGGAGAATGGAGCTTTTACACCCCCCCTTAGTACTCTTTTTAGCAAGGTTCCCCAAGCAACGCTGAAGAGTAGCCGTCGACAACTCTTACGAGTAATGTCTACTACACATCATCATGCTTGCCCTCGGTAACCCTTTCGACCAGACTACCACGAGCACCAGAAGGCACTACCAGGCATTTCTGGAATCAGGCACCAGACAGGGTAGCGTTACGTCCATGTCCCGTGTAGTCTGCACGACATGGAGCCAGAGCTCATATTTTAGTTCAGGGAGCGAACTCCCCAAAGACCTTCACACCACGATAAGGTACAGAGTTGGTTTATAGTGAAGGACCCTATTACGCACAGTCATCGATGGGCGGGTTTTGTATGTTTTGCCAGCTAGCTCGGTCACACACTGTACAATGGTTTTGAATGACTCAAATGAATGCACGCCGGTAAGTACGCGGAGGTCGTGTGCTCGCTATTCGAATACCGCACTGCTCATCCTCAAAGCCATCACGCAAGTAGCGGTGCCTTCGTACCCAGTCGTACGACTTGTATTCTTATTAATTGAACATAACTCTCGCAAAGATGCCAGGCTTGTTAAAGTGGCAGCCATTGATTGCGCCTGGCACATCATGGTCACAACTTGTCCAAGCCTTACAACCCTCTCCCGGGGCGTCGTCATGAAGAGAAGCAGTACAGTCGAGTCTGTAACAAGAGAGTTCTCGATTACTGTCCGTCCATTAGAGAATCTCTTTCTTGGTTAACACAAGGAGAGCTCAAGTACACATTTAGTTTGACCATGTGTACTTGTTTTAAATTTAAAATGATTGAAACGATGACATTTTGTAATTAGAAATTTAGCTTACACCATTACATTGATAAAAATAAAACGCAATGCCAGTTTGTTGTAGTTACACTTACATGTAGCAAACAGGGTTGACCAGTTGTATAACCAGTCTCCCTTATTTCCTCTCAATCAACATCCGAACACCCAGTCCTTGAAGCCTTGCACCTGCATGGTCAGCCCCCACTCCCCGGCCTCCAGGCCTCGCCCCCTGTAGCTATACGACTTGACCCCCCAGTCCAGGTACGACACGTTTGCCCGAGACTGAGGTCCTTGGCTCAGGTCCGCCACGGGACCTTCGAAAGTGGTGTAATTTGTCTGATCCAGCCACGTGAACTGACAGGCGGTCAGAGATGCATTGGCCTTGCAGGTGAAGTCAACCGTTGTAAGGTCTTCTGTCAGACGTATGTTTAGTGGTGTGATTGACAGCGATGTTACTGAAAAAGAGGCATGTGCTAATTTTTGTTTCACTGAATTAGTAAAGCATCCATTTGGAGTGACTAATTGATAGGCGGCTCATCCACTGGCGCGACTGAAACCGGTTTTAAACGAAAATGATTGCACGGAGCCCAGTTGCACGCGATCCTTAGTGAAGGTGAAATAATAAATGAATGAATGAATCATAATGGTTTCTTACCTCATATTCCCTTCGGGCAGGCAGTAGTTTAGTAATTATTTCTTTGGTGATCCTATGGTGGTTTTCTTATCGCACTGACTTTAACCTGAGGTACCGGTTTATATGCTGTGCTTTTTTCCGCTCTTAGTTCCGCTCTTGTTCAGCCTCCACAGCACATGGCTTTGGCTTCTGTTTCTGCTGTGTTCAGCTATATGTCTGTTACCTTTAAGAGAATGTCTGTTCTGTCGAAACTGAAAGGTTTTGTTGCTACTCGGTGAAGCGTCTTATGATCTCAGTGTTATTCTCCGTCTATTCCGTCCGCACAGGTTGTGCAGTTTATGTTTGGTCGGTGTTTGCTTCTGTTCAGTGCGAGATTAGAGGTTTGACACACTATAGTGGTGCTGGTTTCTGTGCTGTTTTTTGTTGTTGTATAGATATGATCTCGCCGACCCGCATCTTTTAACCGCTATCAGACGTCTCAGAAAAAATGCAACTGAGCTGGTGTGCTGTTAATATATACACTGACGGACCACAATAGGTAATTGAATAGGGTATGCCTGCCTACAGGCTTATAAAGTTCTAGGGACGATTCACAATGACAGATTGTTGTTGTTTTTTTGTAATAAACAGACCTACCAGTATGTTCAACAACTGAAACATTTCATATAGTACTTTTAACCTCATTATGCTCATGCATGTCGTCGGGGAATTTTCCCCTTCCATTTGACTACCTCCCCGACGACGACGACGACAATGACAACACGGACGGATGATGACACAGACGAAGACGACCACGACGAGGGGGAACCCCTGCCCTCCCCATACGCTTGTGGCTGGTTCTGACCAGCACAGGCCTGTCCACCACTTGTCCCCCCGCGTCACCCCTTACGTCTTTCCCTTCGTCTCGATTTACCAAGTTGCATAAATATGAGACGTTAAGCAATATCCAATCCAATCCAATCCTCATGCTCAAAGATTTACAGACTCAAAGTTGCGTCTGGGTAAAAATGGCTAACTTATGAACTTATTCATACAGCAATGCAATGAAGGCAATGTCAACTTGCGATTGATTTCATGGCGACGGTATTTATTTACAAGTATTGCTTTTGACGTAAAATGTACTATTTTACAGTTAGTCAATAGTAAAAGAAAAATCCCTGAAAATGTGATATCTGCGACAATATAGTGTGGTTACGATTAACCTCGCTACATATATTCATATATTACCTACAGCCAATTGATTACACACTTTAAAGCACATGCGCCACTGTTATCAACACGATTTGATAAAAAGTCAATGTACCTTGAGTGCAGCTTCGATATGACCTAGCCGCCCCGCACCTTTTTGACTACTACCTGCACGCACACGGCGGAAAGAAAGCCTTGCAATCGGTCTGTTGTTCTTGTCCCAGGCGGACGTGTTTTGTCCCGTGTTCTTCGGTCTGGTCTCATTGGGCCTCCACAGTACATGGAGTAAGCTTCTGTTGCTGCTGTTAGTTAGTGTTGTTTTAGGGCACTCAACAGTAGAGTTATCAGTGCCCATGTCAAGTGTATGTGTTGCTTGTTAAAAGTCTTTGCTGTGTCCTCGTTCTCATTCTTCATTCTGTTAAATGTTTTGTCACTTCAGGGGTTGTCTGTTCAGTCCAGACTGGAAGGTTTAGTTCTCTCACTCTGCCCTGCTTGTCAGAGAAGCGCTTGTCATCTCAGTGTTGTGCTCCGTCTGTTCGGTCCGTGCGGCCTGATCTATCTTGGCGTTCTATCCAGCTAAGAGCGGTTGTCGAATCAGAATCAGACCAAAAGAATATTTTCGCTTTAGGTAATTGTAATGTCTTATTTACTTCATATGTGAGGCGAGCGCCTATGAGGCAAGAAAGTAGCTCAAGCCGTGGAATGGTGATGTTTTTCTCTACGTCTGCCTAGCTGCGGCCTATGGCGATCCTCAGCCGCTACCACAGAAACCGCAGCTGGTTTCTGTAGAATCGCTCGCGAGCCCCGGCAGCAGTCGCCTCGGCTGTGGCCGCATCCATTTCATGGCTGTGAGTCCTGAGGTGACGCTTGAGGTTGGAATAGGCTCCCTCGCCGCACACCTCGCACATGACGTGTGCCCGGTTGACTGGCTTACTTGCGCGCGGCCGCTTTGCCGCGGTCTTCCTTCGTGGCTCTTCGACGCTCGTGTCGCTCGAGGAGCCATCCTCCGATTGATGATGCGAGGCGACCTCCTCGTCGGACGAGGAGTCCGTCTCCTCACGGGGTGGCCTCACACCGCGCGGCTTTGCGCATGGCTTTGCGGGTTTGGTTGTCTCCTTTGGTGACTGAAACAACATAATCACAACTGTTATAATTTCCAAAGCAGGTCGCCCTATTTGACAACCTAGAGATACGTGAGAGCCATAGTCGTACACCAGAATCGTGAGAGTTAAATACCCCTGTCTGCAGCTCGGACCGGCCGGAGACTGCGGCCGGCTGCACACAGGGCGGCAACGGTGTCGTTTCCGACGTTTCCGGCTTGTCGCATCCTTGGGTGTTTGGAGTCTCGTTTGGCGACGGCTTCCCGGTAGACGGTGCAGCTTCCGTCGTCGCCGGCTCGTCGTTTCCTTGGTCGTTTTTAGTATCCTTTGGCGACTGAAACATCATAAAAACATAATCACAACTGTTATAATTTCTAAAGCAGGTCGCCTTATTTGACAACCTGGAGATACGTGAGACCCATAGTCGTACACCAGAATCGTGGGAGTAACATACCCCTGTCTGTAGCTCGGACCGGCCGGCAACTGCGGCTGCACCCAGGGCGGCGACAGTGTCGCTTCCGTCGTTTCCGGCTTGTCGCATCCTCGGTTGTTTGTAGTCTAGTTTGGCGACGGCTTCTCCTCAGACGCGGTCATTTCACATGTCATCACATACCCTGTCTAACGCGGTTTAAGAAGTTTTAACCAAGGGTTTCAATTTTGCTGTTGCCCCTAGTCGTATTCCTGTAGAGAAAATTATCTTGGGTATCGAACCGGCGATCGCTGGTTTAGCCGATGAGAAAGCGCAATCAATTTGCCAAGATGTTGCTAAAATATTAAGAAAAGCCAAATCTCCGAATCATGAATGAACTCTGAGATATGAAAGATATTGTGATTCTGCCGGCAGGTAAAGGTAATGCTACTGTAATCCTTGATAAAGTAGATTAAAAAAACGGATAAAATTCTTAATGATACAGCATATAAACCATCCGTCCATGACCCAACAGTATACTTAGAAAAGAAAACCAGAGAGCTAATTCTTCAAACAAACATAGATAAACGAATCCAAAAGGATATCATCCCCAGAGAGAAATCATCACGCATTCCAAAACTCTATGAGCTCCCTAAGATACATAAGCCTAATGTTTCTCTAAGATCTATTGTTAGTGCCGTAAGTTCTCCAACCCAAGCATTGTCAAGATATTTAGCCAAGATTTTGATATTGTTAGGGCCTAGAGGCTGGTTTAACTCGTCGTACGTAGGCCTAGGCCTACGCGCAGAAAGCAGGGGAAAACACGCATCGCATGTGGGAAAATCTCTCACTACTATCGCCCGCGCTGAAGCTCTCGTCGCAAGATAAGCCTGGGAAAGGAAGAAGATAAGCCCAGGAATAACAATCCTATGCGTCGTGATTACGAATTTCGTGAATCGATTGAAACATAATCGCATCGCAAATTCTTCTTCTACACCGACCATCATTGTTCCACACATACTAGCCGGAGCCAGTCAGTTGCTGTGAGTTGGTTGGATTGAACGCGCACCTAGATCGCGCAGGTCCGAGCACTATGCTCGGGCTCGAGATATATAGCCGCATCTATCTCTAGCACTCAATGTAGGCATGGGCACAAGTGGCTGTGGGGCTGGATGGAAGAACGTGATAGCTAACAACGCGCTCCGTCGTCGACTCCAGTTACTCTTAAGGCAGCTCCGTGGGAAAGACGGCATCGAAGTAGCGCGTAAAATAAACCGGTGAATTAGCCTAAAAACGGTCGCAAAAAATACCCGGATATTAAAATCGGCTCCGGTTATTTTCTTGGACATGACGTAGATGGTGGTCTATCGCGCCTGGCTCCAAGAGAAAAGTACACGCGAGCGCTTCAATGAGTTCAGTGGGCGCGCAGTCAAGACCACACTTCCACTGCCACTCGTGGTGTCCGAGTGCGCGCTGGTATGCACACAAGTTCGACTGGTCTGCAAACCTCTTGTTGCAAACGGGACACTCGAATGGGCGCTCTCCCGTGTGGGTTCGCATGTGGTTCTTGAGTACCCATGGCCGGTCGAAGTTCTTGCCACAGAACGAAAATTCGTTACTCTCAACTTCTCTTCGACGGAACCTAGTGCCAAGGGAAATGAGCATTATTTTCAAAATTTTACTAAAAATAAAATTGCTATAAGACATTAATGCCATAGAAATTTTTATCTGCTGCTGCAATAAAATGTGGGCAAGAATAACCAATTTTCAGCTTGTGCTTGGAATGATAGGTATGATGAAATGGGTAATCGGGGAAAAATCTACTTTGGTTTACTAAAAAGGCCTAGACCAGGTCAAATATCTTATCAATTTCGTATTCAATTTTTTGTGTCAAAATTCGGTGGATGTCTTTGTCAGATGAGGTTCGACATTGTGATTTAATCAATTGTTTGCTTTAAATATCGTTGTTGACACTTTACATTGATGCTTACCCTACATAAGCCTACCCAAGTTCATCATCATCATCATCATCATCATCATCATCATCATCATCATCATCATCATCATCATCATCATCATCATCATCATCATCGTCATCGTCATCGTCATCGTCATCGTCATCGTCGTCGTCGTCGTCGTCGTCGTCGTCGTCGTCGTCGTCGTCGTCGTCATGTCATCTGGAGTCTTTTAGAAAACTTAGGGCCAAAGCAAGATCTATAATCCGTGTATCTCGGAAACGTTCTTGGGAAGAATACGTCTCGTCCATTACGTGTCGAACTCCCATGAGAAAAGTTTGGGACAAAATCAAAAAGATATCTGGTAGGAATACATTTTTTAGTCCCTCCGGCATTCTTGATGATAATGTTTTAAAAACATCTCAATTAGACATTGCCGATTCCTTTGGCAAACACTATGCTAACGTCTCCAGCTCCAAGCACTACTCCCCACAATTCCTAAAGAACAAAGCCCGTGAAGAATCATACCCATTACATTTCAATTTGCCAAACAACGAAACATACAACCAGCCCTTTACCCAATGGGAATTCATAACCGCAGTAACTGGCCTAAAGAACTCTGCCCCTGGTCCTGATGACGTTCACAACGAGATGATCAAACGCCTATCCCCCAAATCTCAAACAATTCATTCTCAACACCCTAAACCGCATCTGGCTAGAAGAAGCATTTCCTAACTCCTGGAGGGAAGCCATAGCAATCCCTATACTGAAACCAGGAAAAGACAAAGACCAACTTGTAAACTATCGACCAATTTCACTCACGAGCTGCCTGTGTAAGCTTCTCGAACGTATGATCAATAAAAGATTAATGTGGATTTTGGAGAGCCGCAAGCTGCTTGTCCCAGAACAATCTGGCTTTCGACAAGGGACGATCGGTTCATGATCACCTTGTCAGGTTGGAAGGGTATATACGAGATGCATTTTTAACTAAACAACACGTAGTGGCCATTTTCTTTGATTTGGAAAAGGCTTATGATACGGCATGGAGATATGGCATTTTAAAAACTTTACATACCTGGGGCTTTAAAGGGCACCTGCCAATTTTTATTTCAAACTTTTTTCTGAAAGAATTTTTCGAGTTCGAATTGGAAATATTTTATCTATACCTTTTTATCAAGAGAACGGAGTTCCACAAGGATCAGTTTTAAGTGTTGTATGTTTTGCTATATCTATCAACAGTATTACCTCACATATAAAAAAGCCAGTCGAATCATCACTTTTTGTAGATGATTTTCCATTCACTTCCGAGCTTCGTATTTGAGTTCGATTGAACGTCAACTACAACTAAACATAAAGCGCCTTGAGAGATGGTCAGCTGAAACTGGATATAAATTCTCAATCACTAAAACCACGTGTGTGCTATTTAGCCTTCGGCGTGGATTATTCCTTAATCCCGACCTGCACATGGGAAGCCATGCCTTACCATTTGCCGAAATTGCACGATTTTTGGGAATGTTATTTGATAAAAAGTTATCGTGGAAGCCCCATATCCAGCAGCTACGAACCAAGTGTTTAAAAGCTTTAAATATTCTACGAGTGCTAAGCAATACTAATTGGGGAGCTGATCGTACTACCTTGTTACATCTATATCGCTCCCTCATCCGCTCCAAGTTAGATTTTGCCAGTTTTATTTATGATTCGGCTAGGCCTTCTTATATTAAGACTTTGGATACAGTTCACCACACCGGTATTAGACTATCCACAGGAGCTTTTCGTACGAGCCCTATTCCCAGTCTTCTATGTGAGTCTGCAGAACTATCTTTGTCCTCTAGAAGAAAGTACCTTATGCCTAATTATATTGCCTCATTAAAAGGTTCCCCTACAAACCCAGCCTATAAAGCAGTTTTTGACCCTCCATTTCAAAATCGGTATGAAGATCACATGAAGGCCTCAAGACCAGTGGGCATCCGCTCCCTGGAATTACTGCAAGCCTTACACATAACATTTCCCCTTGTTTTCTACAAATCAAATGGGGCAATCCCACCTTGGACACTTAATAAACCATGTTGCATAAAACAGCTGACAAAATATAAAAAGGCAACCACATCAAACACACAATATCAAGCACTTTTCAACGAAATCCGATACAACTACAAAGATTACAAAAATATTTTTACAGACGGTTCCAAAACTAACAATACAGTTGGCTCTGCCTTTACAACGGAGAGCAACAACTTCAGGTTTAAACTCCATTCCATATACAGCGTCTACAATGCAGAACTGTTTGCAATTCTACAAAGCCTCCTGTTTGCCCTTGATAACAAGGACTCCAAATTCTTAGTGTGCACGGATTCTTTAAGTTCCCTAGAGGCTATTTGCCAAATTTACACTACGCACCCATTAGTTAGTAAAATACACCTTATACTGTCCAAACTTGGTGCAAAACAAAAATCGATAGTTTTTTGTTGGGTGCCAGGCCATTCTGGTATTTTAGGAAATGATCTCGCCGACCAAAGTGCCAAAGAAGCTTGTAACAAAGAACAAATTGATTGCCAATTAGTCGTAACGCCTGATCTTAAGGCATTATTTAAACTTAAACTTAAAGAAAAGTGGTGCGAAGAATGGCATATCATGCAAAATAATAAGCTTCGCGAAATAAAAGGCGATGTAACACCTTGGATCTCTTCAAGGCGCTCTTCTCGACGCGAAGAGGTTGTTCTAACCCGTCTACGCATTGGACACACACATCTCACTCAAGGATACCTTTTAAAAGGTGAAGACCCACCACCCTGTGAGCAGTGTGGTGAGATTTTAACTGTTAAGCACATTTTAGTAGAATGTCCTCAACACATGGACGAGAGGAATGATTTTAAACTAAAACCTAATTTAAAAGAAATTTTATCTGATGAATCTGAGAACATAATCAATGTTTTTAAGTACCTGAAATCAACACAGCTGTACAATAAGATTTTAAAATAACATGTCATTATATAAGAGAATACGGGCACTGATAACCTTAGTGTTGTGTGCCCTTAAACCCTAATAACTTAACTTAAAGCCATGTACAGACAGGCTACGCATAAATGCACATTTACACTTGCACAAACGCAAGTTGTCTCTTCTGATGCCAAGAAAGCTGTGTGTTAAGTTTGCACTGTCTTTAGGTGGTGGTGAATGCTATGGTGAAATGTCAAATTTAAGTTTTCACAATAGGCAGGGTTGGAAGCTACTTTAAGAAAGTAGCACTGCTACAACTACAGCTATTTGGCTTAGCTACTTTGTAAGCTTCTTTTGTCTTAAGTAGCTCGCTTATTGTGCAACTACTTAAAAATTGGTAGCAATGCTTGTTCACAGCTACTTTAAATTTTTCCCCCCCATAATGAAATAAACATAAAATAATAATATTTTGTTTAGGTGATAAAATTGAATTTAAATGTTATTCAAACCTGTAGGTGCTTCACAATATTTGAAGACGATAAGACAGAAACAGATATGTTTTTTGTTTGTGGTAGGCTCAACTTACATTGTACATTGTGTCTGCGTGGAGGGGGGTGGGGGGGAGTAACCCTGTTACCATTGTACATTTTCTCCTTACCAATTAATTCTTAAGGTAAAAACCTAATAATAATGAATGTATAAATGCAAATTCAAACAATTACAAAAACTTAATAAAAATGAATGTATAAATGCAAATTCAAACAATTACAATACGTTCCGGGCTTTCAAATTTTCTGCACATAAGCTGAGCGCACCGGTAGCAACATCTTCCGGCACTACCAAATTCCAACTCGCAACCTTCTCGTGGTTTGGCCCGTGATTAGGGGAGTTTTTCTCACTGAAACTAATGGCGAGCTCTGGGTCGTCGTCGGGGAACTTTCCCCTTCCCTTTGACTACCTCCCCGACGGCGACGACAATGACAACACGGACGGATGATGACAAAGACGGAGACGACCACGACGTGGGGGAACCCCTGCCCTCTCCATTCACTTTTGGCTGGTTCTGACCAGCACAGGCCTGTCCACCCCTTGTCCCCCCGCGTCATCCCTGACGTCCCACTCTTTGTCTCGATTAGCCAAGCTGCATAAATATGAGACGTTAAGCAATATCTTTCTTCTAACTACCACTAGTGCTTTTAAAAAAAATATCTTCACCAACAAAAGTGGATTCGTTGATTCCCACTGTTGTTCTTAGACGTGATCAATCAAATATTGGAACAAAAAAATTGTTCAAAAAAAGTTAAGTTCTTCGGAAGAGGACATGGTTTCCCGGGACCGCTAAGGGACCAGATCCGGAAACTCTTCTGAGAAACTTAAATGGATTGAATAGCATCTTCACTCACCACCTATGCTTCTTGGTACCACACTCGTAGATAAACCATCATTAGTATTTTTTCAAACTTCAAACACCACCCACATTTAGCCAAATTCATCTCGTGGAATTGTCGAGTTTCTACACAACCGAGAAGAACTGCGATCATTGTTTAGAGACAGCAACCTAAGTCATTCTCTTCAGGACTCTCTTTAAATAAACTGAAATCCAAAATTCAAACACTACACAATAAAACCGTCTCGACTTCACCGGTGGTGACCGTGACAGGGGGGTGGTCGCATTATGGTACTGACTTTTGTGCATGCCACTCATGTTAATATTAATATCTCGTCTTCAAGTTTTGCTGTTACAAGACATCTGACAACTCCTATCACTTTTTGCTCTAATAACATACCACCATCTTTCAACTTTAAACAAAGGTGATATGGCAGCATTTAATTGCTCAAACTGCCGGGGAACCGTTAGGGTCGCTTGAGCTAGCTGGAAAGAGCACTTGTTCAGGTCTGAGATGAACAGTAGACTACTAAGTACTAATATCATCATAATTCCCCAAGGGACCTAATGAAGAACCGTCCTATCGATATCTACACTGGTTACAAAGAATTAGCCTTGAGCAATAATTCAAACACTACCCAGAGAGTAAAAATGGGAAATCCAAAAATATGAGTTCCATTTGTAAAATAACCATTTAAAAATGTAACTCAATAATATAACTTTAATTAACGTTCACGTTTAATTTTATCTAAATGTTTGCATTCGATACGAAGTTCTCTAAAAAAATTTAGTCAGCTAGAATTAGTTTCAGAAGTTAACAAAATTAAGTAAATATTTCCCAATTTTTTTATTAAAAGCGGGGATAAATAATAAGGACTGTGCGTGCTGTATTTGAATTTAATTTCATATTATGTTGTTACCCGCTTATTCGTAAAAACGTGCTCAAGATACGTCCTTGGAGAAATCCCTGTTAGATCAAAGCACTACTACTCTTAATTCATCAAAGGGGTATTCGTGTTTTGATCTAGTAAACTTAAAGTAGATGAAATTAAGGAACGGAAAACTGAAGTCCAGTGGTAACAGATTATACATGTAAAAGAAAGTAAACAAGGGCGAAAATACTGAAGAAGTCCGACTCCAGTATTTATCTACTTTGAATCCCACTCCACCCAAGTACATATTCTGGATACCTAAACTTGCGGTTAAAACCTTATGTATTAGGCATTGCGCTGCTTCAATTGCCAACGGTTGCCATTCACAAAAGAAGTATCGAAAAGCATTTTGCGTGAACTGTCTCAGAATCACATGAACAGAACCCTGTTATTCGAAACTTGTATGAATTTTATGGCAATCACCCTGCTCTCATCAAGTGCCCCAAGTATTTGGAAGAAGATGCCATACAAAAGATCCGTGCTGCGGAAACATTCCAATCTTAAAGGCCAGAAAGAAATACCCGAGCATGTCTGCACCTGTTTTTAAAGATCCGTTGCTGAGATTGCTCAGAAACCAGGACCACCTGTTAAGGATGTGTATACTGCTTCTCAACAAGTTACCATGGATAACACTGCTGATCCGGAACAGTACTTAGAACTTTTGCAAACTATAACGCAACTTAAGACCTCAATTGAAAGCCTCTGACCAGCACAAGCTTGTCCACCCTTTGTCCCCCCGCGCCATCCCTTACGTCCCTCCCTTCGTCCAAATTACCCAAGCTGCATATATATGAAAACGTTAAGCAATATCCAATCAAAATCCAAAAACAGCTTGATGCACAAGCTGTTTTCATCGCAGAACAAAACCAACTTATCAAAGCCCTACTGGCCTTAAAAAGTCCTCTACCCATAGGACCAAAAAACGACGGGGGAAAAAACCCTCAGGAACATGCAAAACCTCAAATTCATCTACATAGCCCTAAAGCTATAAGTCAAAAAAGGGAACAACGATATGATATGGATTTAGTTAGTGAATTGGGTACAGAAACGCGCTTTTTAAGGGGCGTTGTTGGACAAACGTAATTTCTTTTAACGAAAAAAGCGTAAAATTGCGTTTTTCACAAGAATTTTTTTTCGATTTGCTTCAAATTTTGCCCCAAATATATTAATTCATAAATTTAGGTTCTGTGAAAAATTCATCACAATCGGATAAAGGATGTAAGTCGAAAAAAAGTTTTTAAAAAATAACTAAAATTGCGATTTTTATGAAATAATTTTTCAATGGCGCTAAAAAAGTGGCAGCTCTTAGTTCAAAGATTTCGAAGGTCTCTAGAAAATTTCATCACAATTGGAGTATCGGTTTAGCCGGAATCGTGTTAGAAGACAGACAAAAATACAAAAAGAAAAAAAAAAACATTCCGGATTTTTTTCTCCAGTGTAGTGAAATGGAATCTTTGCTACGCTCATCCAAAAAAATATCATAAGAATCCCCGGACCTTTTAAGACAAGAATGCACTGTATTTTATACAAGATAGAAGCCAGGGACCCAAGCCTAGGCTTAAACCTAGAAGGGTTACTTCTGTAGATAGCTTTTCCAAAATGCCTGGTTTTTGAGCTTGCACACGGAAAATGCATGACAAATTATAGGGATTAGTTAGGGCAATGGTGGTGAATTTTTTAACATTTTTCTTAAGGTGATCGCCTCATCTCGATATTTGTACAAATTTTTCGGGGGGTTCGCTCGAAAATTTAAGCAGAGATTCTTATTTCTGCTCAATCTCGCCCCATTACGAAACATGCGGAAAAATTTAATACTGTTCACATACACTCTTCAATAACCTAACAAGTGCGTGAGGCCGTAACACCATAATGTAGCATTAGGGGACTTGTTACCGGCACGGCACCTTATTGAAGATAACCGGAAATAAAAACTCAGAATCTTATCTAATTGGAGTTCCAATTACTAAAATAAACCAAGAGCATTTTGATCAACAATTAAATTTTTATGTTCTGTTCAGCCAGTTTGAGTAAAGCAACCCCCGAAAAATAAGGACTCGACCCACATGCCAGATACAAAGTTCACTTCCACAAGGTACTTTGTAGCTTACTTAGTACAGTACTTACCACTATTCTTTCCGCTTTGGTTTTGCACGCACCTCCGTGATCTTGTTATTTATTTCAGATCCTAAATTACCTCTAGTCATGGTCGGATCCTTTTTTAGGGCAGCAGCTGAAAAACCAGAGCTAGTCAATTCTTTTCAAATTAGGTTAAGTTAGGCCCAGTTCCCACAACTTTGGTTTAGTCTTAAGAAATTGTTATTGTTAGAATAAATCCGATATCCTGATTGGTGGTAATGTTTTAGTGGCCCGTCATAATGAAGTTTTTAGGGCCCATAAAATTCCACCTCGCAACCTTCTCGTGGTTTGGCCCGTGATTAGGGAGTTTTCTTCCTGAAACTGATGGCGAGCTCTGGGTCGTCGTCTGGGGAAATTTCCCCTTCCCTTTGACTACCTCCCCGACGGCGACGACAATGACAACACGGACGGATGATGACCAGACGGAGACGACCACGACGTGGGGAACATCTGCCCTCCCCATACGCTTGTGCTGGGTTTTGCCCCGCACAAGCCTGTCCACCCCTTCTCCCCCAGCGTCATCCCTTACGTTCCTTTCTTCGTTTTGATTAGTCAAGTTGCATAAATATGAGACGTTAAGCAATATTTATTCAAATTACTCCTTTTGAATGGTCGTCGTAATGATTATTGACATATGATTGGTCCGCCTTAAGAATTTTTGTTTTGTTAAAACCAATTTCTTGAGGCTAAAACAATACCTAAAAATTTAACATATAAATCCTCTCCTCTTAAAATTAAAACCCAATTTGTGGGAACTGGGCTAACTGAATTATAATCTAGGGGGCAAAACAACAAAATCAAGGCAATCAACACTTAAAGAGTACCCATCAAGTGGGCAAATAGTATTAATTTAAATTTCCATGTATTGCTCAATTTTTTTCTATCCAGCCCTCCTTTTAAACGCCATCGCCGCTAGCATTTTTGGATTTGCCCCCGGAGGTTGCTTTGGAGAGCGTTTCAGTTGAAACAATACCATCAGCAAGCTTTGAGCAAAAGCCGTTCCCGTGGGCTGCCGATTTGCCTGAAGCCAGGCGAGTGTGCTGACACGCACACCAGTGCCTGGGGAGATTTCAACCTGCAATAGAAAAAAACTCAACTCAATTCTACCTATTCTATTGAGTTTATCAAACAACCCATTAGTCTAACATCATTACGGCCAAGATGCTTAAAAAGTTGCACCTAAATACAAAACATTGAAAACAACAAGAAATTTTATTCCAGCTAAAAGCAGTCCAATCCAACGCGTGCAAAAACGTGTAAAAATTATAGCCAAAACCCTTTCCCCACAAAAAGAAAGCAGATTGTGATGATCTTTAGAGCCCAGCTATAATTGTTAAACAGAATTTGTTTTTTTTAATTCTAGATTTGCTTATAAATTTCATGTCCAGGCCCAGGCCTTCTCTGCTTGAGTGACTTTGTAGTTCGACCTTCAGCATTCAGGAGAGTTATCGCTCTGCAGCCTAGTTTCTCTGCCGTTGTGTTAGGAACAGAGCTCGACTCTATCTCGCCTTCTCTGCACCTGGTGTCGTTCTGCTCTTCATTCCAGCTCTGTCTCAAGCTTCCCCAGCTGCGATGTGGTAGTAAGCCATTCCTTCTTGTTGTTGTAGCGTGGTTTCCCGAAGCAGTGGTGGCTGTAACATGGAGCATGGCTATTATTTTCAGATTCATGACTAGACTTTTTGGACCGTACTGAGCTTCCCAGTCTTCTCTGCTTGTGTGACCTGTAGCTCGACCTTCAGTTCAAGAGAGTGGTATCGCTCTGCAGCAAGTGTTCCTCTCCCGTGGTAGGGTTTAGGAACGAGACTCCACTCGTCTCCCTTCTCTGCACCTGGTGTTCGTTCTTCTCTTCTCCACTCCTGTCTCAGCTTCCAGCTGCGATGTGAAGAAAGCATTCTTCTTGTTTGTTGAGCTTGGTGTCCCAGAAGCATGGGCGGCTGTAACATGTAGCATGGCTATTAGTATCTATTTTTGAAGCTAGACAGTTTGTGACCGTACTGCGCTTCCCAGAGCCTTCTCTGCTTTTGTGTGAACCTGTACTCGACCTTCAGCTTCAAAGAGTATATCGGCTCTCAGTCCTAATGTCCTGCCGTGTAAGGGGTTAGGAACAGAGATCGACTCGACCTCCCTTCTCTGCACCTGGTGTCCGTTCTGCTCTTCATCCAGCCTGCTGTCTCAGTTTCCCAGCTGCGATGTGTAGGAATCATTCTCTTGCTGTTGTACGTGGGTCCCCCCAAGGAAACACTGCACGTTATCCTCTCTTGTACCAGCCAGTCGAGGATAATAGATTCATTGCTGACCTGGTTGACGAACTCTCGTTTTTTGGATGCCGAAGCACACACGGCGACGTATAATTCAATATAGAACAAACTGCGATGTTCTTCTCAATTTTGTCTTGATGCCTCTTCTTCCGAACATTGAGTAGTAATCTATGGGCCACTACATTTCTGAACCCATCTACGTCGGGTAAAGTAGCTTAGTAGCGTGATGGGTTTGCTTAACGACGCCCACAGGTTGTAGTTTCTGCCGACACTCAACTTGGAGCTGCCACTATTTTAACTAACTGACTGACTGGCACTTTTACTTCATTTAACTGTTTTGTGACGTGAACGCCACCGTTTTACAGTTTGGTCATAATACATCAACTGCTTGTATGGAAATACTGCAGATGAAGTATCGTCCCTATGAATTCACACACAACTCCACATAAAATTTTACTCATAAGTCCATTAAGAACACACGTTTAAAGCTTATGTACAATGCGATTTTTGAAACGCCACTATGTACTTTAACGTGCAGCGTCGATATGACCTCTGGGCCGCCGCACTTTAAACTGCCGCTCACGGCTCGCTCTCCTGCAGCTCGCCTCGCAGACTGTCCTGCTGTTCGTTGTCGCAGGCGGATGTGTTTTGTGTCTCCGCTCTTCGTTTTGTCTTGCTGGGCCTCAACAATATAAGTTAGCTCGTTTTCTGCTAATGCTGATAAGTTGTTTTTGAGCAAGTATTGGCTGTTTTGTCCCTCGTATCGTTCTGTTTCATGTGTGTTAACTCGGCGTCGTCTGTTCTGGTCCAGATGGAACGGATTGTTCACATCTTTGCTCTGCATTGCTTGTCTGGGAAGTGTTCGTTATCTCATTGCTGTGCTCTAGTAAACTGAGGGCTTTGATGCTAGAAACGTGTTCGGTTGCTGTTTTACTGTGTGGATACATTGAGCTTTCCCATGTTGTTCTATCTTTATATCTGGTCCGAAACACAAATGTGTGGGACATGAAATCCGACTTGTTTTTACAGAAGCTCAATCTATAATAACAGTAAATCCTTGTGTAAGTCAATATCGTGAATATGTTGTATCGCGTCGCGATGAATCTCGTTGAAAGCTCCATACCATAACAAATATCCTACTACCTCCACTAAAGGTCTACCGTCTGGATCTCAACGTTACTGTTCAATGCGATTTGGAAGACTTCATGCAACTTAACGTGTCAGCATCGATATGACCTCGCCGCCCCGCACCTTTTAACTGTCACTTCACACCCACATCACTCCCCTCTCGTCTCGCAGTCGTCCTTTTGTTCTTTGTCCAGACGGACGTGTTGTGACTACCGCTCTCCCAGTATGTTACTTGCCTTGCCTCCACAGTAAATAGAGATTGGCTTCTGTTAATGTGAAATGTGTTGTTTTGTTGTTGTGTTGACTGAAATTTCTTCCATCTTGGTGTTGGGTTTGTTTGCTTCATGAGGTTTCTGTTTCCTGTCCAGACTGGATTGTTCTGTTTGCTCTTCTGCTATGTTCTTCTGGGAATCGCTCGTTATTTGAGCCCATGAGAGCAAGAAAAAAGGGGGGGTCTAAGTTACTTTTAAACAAAAAAGGAGTTTTGAAAGGACCGTATTTGGATTATCATGGATAATTTTAAATTACTTATCAATATTCTTCGAAGTATGTATTGCTTATTTATTTATTTGTTATTAACATAATTAACTACGCTACCACTTTGCGGCATTTGCTAATGAAATTAAATCCATAGTGGTATTAGTCTCGGATTATTGACTTAGACCATTTTTTACAAAAAAAAAGTGCAGTTCCACACCATTAACAATAATCATTGCCACATTATGCATAAAGAATGGTTTGTATTGCAAAAAGACTTTACTTATTAATTCTTACTGATGTCGTAATGTTGGCAAGCTGATGTGGGTATTGGGCCAATAATCAAATACCGGGTGGGATAACGTAAAATTAAAAACGAACGGAACTCCCCAAGTTGTTTTACATCACTCTACGGCTGATTCAAGATCTTCCCCTTCATGGTCGACAACGTCCCTACATCTTCTTGCGGTTTGTACATGTAGATCTGTTGAATGTACTGGTGGTTGCATTGCGGTGAATTGGGTAACAGCATCATGTCCGCTTTCTTCACAAAAGGAATAGAAACACAACGTTATGGGTACAAAGCTGCTTGGGTGATGGCCCAAATGTTCCTCACTCGAACTTTGATTAGTAACCTCTCAGATTGAGCCGTTCAAACGATCTCTTCGTTTAATGTTTCTTTGTATAACATTTCGTAAGGCCGTGATCTTTCAAAGCGCATCCATTTGAATTTGGCGTTGTTTTTTTGTGCATCTTGTTATGGCAGACTCTAGGGAACTCGAAAATCGTTTTGACCATTTGGTTTACAAGGAACTATTCTTCGTCCGTGAGCCGTCTCACATGTTATCTCATACCAGTCCTCGGCTACATATACCTTTTCTTTTTTGCTGCCTTTTTTAATGTTGGCCAAATTCTTATCATTTGGCAGGTATGAGTAGCCAGATTGAAGATAACTTATGTTCCCAATTTGAAAAACCCCCCCTTCAGCGTTCAATGTCTGGGGCCATTAAATTCCAACTCGCAACCGTCTCGTGGTTTGGCCCGTGACTAGGGAACTTTTTCTCCCTGAAACTAATGGCGTATTTGCGGTATGTTAAAGGAGTGACGGATAGAATAGGAAAAATTCTTGCAACAAACATCAAGACAGTCTTTAACACCGACAGAAAGTATAGGAGAGTTGTTAAGAAGTAGTAAGGACCACATCCAACTAGAAGTTAGTGGCGTGTATGAAATCCATGTGGGAAATTGTGACAATGCCTATGTGGGTCAAACAGGAAGAACATGTTTCACGACAACAGGAACACCTGCTAGCTGTTTGGCACATGGCAGAGGATCACATCAGTCCTTGCTCTACAAATTCCAACCCTCACACCCTTCTCGCGGTTTGGCCGCTGATAGGGGAGGTTTCTCTCCCTGAAACTAATGGCGAGCTCTGGCGTCGTCCGTGGAACCTTCCCTTTTGACTACTTCGTTTTTATTAGGGTTTAATGACTTTACTAAACTGAGGGTCTTCCCTGTAACTAGTTTTTTTATGTTACTCAACTAACGCTTTACCCGCTGTGTGTGTTGGATACCTACCTTGGACTTTGCGCCACTAATTCCCTGTCTCGACAACTGTTTTTACTGCTTCCTTTCTCGTTTGATGGGAAACGACTTAAAGTATCCGCCACAGACTTTTCTTTGCCATTGCAGTGTATTATCTTGAGATCAAATCTTGAATGGCTAGAATACCAGCGTGTTAGTCTATTTTCTATTTTTTTTATCTATTTATCCGGCAGTGAAGGATGAAAGTAAGTGCTGTTAAGGTCCTGTAATTACAGTAGGTCTATAACTACCCAAAACAAAAATCATGAATTTTAAAAAGTGAATGAACAATGCTTAGAAGCTCCTTTTTCCTGAAATGGTATCGTTATGCTCGCCCCCCTTAGAAGTCTAGTATGTCATGGATACGTACGCAGCAGTTCACCTTTGTCGTCATCTGATAGAGTTGGCCTCCGTTCCGAATCACGTCGCCTCGCACTGTACGTAAAAAACCCTCGATCATAACGTGATAAGTAACCACACGGTCGCCAACGAATAAATCCTTTACACTGTTAACGCGTCGTTATTGTTCCTTTTTGTCCACACCCATTTAGCGTCCGTTTTGGCAGATTGTAGTTTTACCACGGCTTCGGGGGAGGAGGGGCTGTAGTTTCTTACACAAGGGGGGGTCCTTAATAAATTTACTAGCCCGAGGCACTCCTTAGTTGTTTTGTAGTCTTAAGGCATGGCCACTCCTGATGGTAGTACAATTTTTCGGATTGGGGGTGATGCCCTGTTGCGTCAGATGTGCCCCAAAACGGTACTTCTTTTCGTGCAACTGAGACTTTTTTTAGGTTAATCTTTGCACCCGTGAGCCGGCAACGAAGAAAACTTCTTCCAAATGATCTAAATGCTGTCAAAAGGTTCTGTGAACACCAACAGTCCGTCGACATAACATACGGATTGTTAAACCCTTTACTCTTCCTCCTAACATTATGTCCATTCCCGTGTGGAAAGCGCCTACCGAGAATCTGGAGAAATATTACCAATGTTTTAAATATCTGAATCAACAAGTTGTATATGAATTTAAAAAATAGCACATCACTCTAAAGAGAATAGCGGGTACTAATAACCTTATTTGTTGTGTGCCTTTAACTAATAACCAACCAACCAAACAATCTCTAGTGACTAGTAGGTACACTAGTAAGATTCAAGTGGCTAGGCCTATATCATCGCAACACGATACACAATATTGAAAGACCCTAAAAAAAGTAATCATTAATCTTGGTATAGAAAGGCAATTCACAAAAGTAATGGTACGATAACCATACAATTTTCAAGGTATTTGGAATTCCAACACTGATTCCGAAAGGTGTGGGATGGCTCGCAAGTAACGAATCTCTGGCTGAATGGCCTTGGATATGATGCCTCAGAATGAGGCACAAGATCATGGCCTAATTTTGCTGCAGGAAAACCACTCTTTGAAACGTGTTCAATGCTATCAGACTCTGCCCCCTCTCCGAAACATGTTTCCTGCAGCAGAGAAATCCTCGTTCACTGAGATTGCTAACTCGGTAGCAGGATTGCTATTTTATCTTATAATGTGGTTTCAATTAATCTTCAGTAGTTACTAGGCCTTCGTTTTCAAGTCCAATCACCTATTGCTTCTTAATAATTTTTGTAGGTAGGGCCTTCTGCTTTGGGTAGTGCAAACATTAATCACACTCCTGGTCTCACTATCTCATATTTGATGTTGGATTTACATTACAGACATTCCATAACAGAGTTTCCAAGTTGTTACTCATCCTCGTTAGGGCGAGTAGTTAGTTAGTTATGGCGTTTTGAACATGGTGCACTGAGTGCAGAAGCCCGTCCCCCTGGGAGCTTAAAATCGCACTGGTGCAATAATGGCGTATTTCACTGGCGAACTGCACTCGCTCCGTGCACTCACAGTGGCCCACTGGGACTGCCTGACTCCTAGGGTCAGGGCAATCTTTCAAGTGCATATGGCTTGCCCCTTGGCCGCGGAAATTTGGTTGCGTTGATGGACTTTTTTCCCTTAATCATCACACACAACAATTGCTTCGAAAGGCGCATGAAGACATATTGATGAAGGTAGCTAGTCCACTCATATTATGCACTAAAAAAATAATCGTATTTCACTGACAGTTGCCACTCGGGCATGCGCACTGGTGCCGTGCATCACGTGACTTGTGACGGTATTCAGTGCGCACTGACGTCACACTCAGTGCGGCCCAGGGAAAAACGCCATAGTTATTGGGTTTTAGGGCACAAACAGTACAGTAATCAGTGCCCATCGAATTTTCTGATTGCTAAAATAAATATGAATTTCAAATTGATTTCAAAGTTTACTTTAGCGTAAGAAAGTAATTTACATTCTTCGCTTGTCGTGGAGTTGTCTTGGTAAAATTCTTTGAGGGAATGTTTTAATTGTAAATTCTTTTCTATCTACTTCTATATTTTGTACAGGTTTCTTTATCACGAAAGTTATTATCTCTTATTCGTCTCTAATATTAACGTATGGTCTACCCTAGTGCATTCAACTCCCAGTTTAACATAAATACCTGACTCAAGCCAACCCTGTAGTCCCCGACGCATCGACGAAAGCGATAAATAACCAAAGATAGATATTTTTAATGGTAATCAGCAATACATACACAAACCAGACGGGATAAAGCGATTGGTTAAAAAAGACGGTTAATAACATGATTTTCCCGAAAAGAGAGCGAAAGCTCATTCATCAACAGATCTTCCAAAAAAGAATGCCTAACATTATTGTCTCGTTTCACCGTGCGTTGATCCCTTTGTGGAGGCGCTGGCATTAATGGTTCTTAATTTGCTGAGGGTTTAACTATGAAAACGCAATAACCTTTCCATATAATTAGGAAGTGAGAACGAATTAAGTCTAACAAAGACACAATAAAATAAAAACAAAAAGCTTTCGAAAAATATCTAATAAAAAATAAATGTTTTGTACACACTTTTCAACGTAGATATATCGCAATTAATTAATAAAAATAAATTATAATTGTATTTAGAGTCTATCCACTCAGTTTATATACTGATTTGTCAGTGGAGGACTTTAAATCAAAGCAACCAAGCCAACCATGTAGTCACCGACGCATCGACGAGTGAGCGATTACCAAACCAAAGATCGATATTTTTAATAGGAAATATAGCAATCAGTGGTATGGACAGTGCAAACACCCGCGAATCAACGCCAGAATCAATAAGGCCGATTCAGAACAACTCTGAATTTATATGAATACGCTAACAACAACACCAACGAGCCACACAACAAGACCAACGAGCCACACATTATATTTTACACATTCATTTAGAATGTCCTGTCGCGCCTGTTCTGTTGAGATCTAAATTTTTACAACTACTAAATATCAATGGCTTATGCCTAATGCAAGGGTAATAAAATATATTATGTCGTTTTAACACTTAACTCGTAGCGTAACGTGATGATTTACTTGTAGAGAATTAGCTATATGAATTGAAAAAAAATACAAAATTTATTAAAATAACTGTGAAAAATATTAAACACTCATTAAAATGATACAAAAAGCACTGAATATCCGAAACAGTAGAAGCCTACACAATTTACACACACCTTTATCGCAGATAAACAGAAAAACACTTACGACGTTTGGCGCCCGTCGGGTACCGCACGTGCACGGCGTCCACTTCGTTTCCGATAAAACCCACGGCACGCCTGTAGGTGATTGGCGCAACAGGTGGTTCGAGACGCGAGCCTTCCCATTGCGCCAAACACGAAGTCGGGGCCTCCTCGGAAACGCCTCGTTGGGATCGTCTCGTTGTGGCGGCGTCGTCGTCCGGTGTGCATCTGAGGATGGTGGTCTTGGCTCGCCTCGTGGGCACGAGCCTTGGCTTATCTGTTGTTGAACGACTTCAGTTTCCCTGCTTACTTCGGTCCTAATCTACTATAAGCAACTCGTCTCGTGCTGGTTTGTTTCGAGGAAGCACTGAGTGTTTGCCAGAGAAGATTCTGTAGTCTTTTCATCTTTCACCAAGTGTCAGTCATCACTCGATGGCTGTGCCAGAGTATTTTGTTGTCCGACACTCGGGAGATGTGTTCCTTGGGCAAGCAGTACCTGGTAGTGACACCAGCCATTTAGTTGTAATCTAGCCATGCGAGAAGAGGAGGTGGTAGTACGATGACTGGGGACACGCCGCGTTAATGGTCCTGCAGGTTCCAGCGGACGCGATGGGATGGCAACTTCCTGTGAAGCATGATGTTCACGAGTAGATTCGGCGAGGCTAGGACTGTCGAGGTCGCAACCATACTCGCCATCGCAGACATTTGCTGGCAATACGCCATCGGATATGTGGTCCCAAAGTTGATTGGAAAAGTCTCCCAATGCGACAGATATAGTCGACGATGATGCGTCGGTGTCGTTGGCGTGTCATCCTGGTGACCTTACCCAGGACGTGACTGGGCAGCGAAAGAGGCGTTGCCATCGGCGGGCACCGCCACGTGGTGTTCTGCTGCAACAGCGTGTTTCTCGTCTGTAGTGCGACACACTCCGGCTTGAACGATTCCAACGTGCAAAGAATTGATTGCACGTTCCATTTTTTTCGGGGGGTTGCACGAGGCCCTTTTACCTCGCTCATCTTTGTTTCGGAAAAATTGAGTTTGATGGGGTGTCCACAAGATTATTGTGCAACACGTGTCCGTCCCCTTCTCGGGCTGCCCGCTTTCTTCGTCCGCCTTCTGGCTGAGGCTGGCTGCTGTCTTCGTCCCCTTCTCGGGGCGGTCGCTGTCTTCGTCCCCTTCTCGGCGCTAGCCGCTGTCTTCGTCCCTTCTCGACGCTAGCCGCTGTCTTTGCCCCTTCTCGGCGCTGGCCTCTGTCTTTGTCCCTTCTCGTTCTGGCCGCTTGTCTTCGTCCCCTTCTCGGCGCTGGCTGATGTCTTCGTCCCCTCTCGGCGCTGGCCGCTGTCCTTCGTCCCTTCCTCCGGGCCTGGCCGCTGTTCTGTCCCGTACAGGCCTGGGGGTTGATGTTCTGATGTGTTAGGTTCTGTTCAGTGTGAAGAAGAGAGCCTCGAAACACAAAGAGGTGTGTCCTTATGCACACTGTTTTCTGTGCTGGGGTTGTTGTCTTTTTCTAGCTCTTGTGTGGGGTCTTGGAAATATCTCCCTTTTGTTGACTTTTCGCCATTTAACTATATAACTGTTTATTTATTTAATATTTTTCTCTATGCTACCAGGCTGGGTTAGGTTTAGTATGAACCAGATTTAGGTGATATTGTTTGGTGGTGAAGATGCCGGCTAATACACTTGGGTTCTTGCAATAGATACGGTAAAGTAACAAAAGTAAAAATTAAACTTAATTGTTGATTTCACATGGAATTATGACCTGTCGGGCTGTTGCGATACTATAGTCACCAGCACTTGGTATTATCTGGTACGGTTGTCTATGCTGTGCTTCAGGGCACAAATTTAAAACAAGTCTTTCCTCCAAAAAAAAAACACACACTATTTTACGTGTTTTGTCCTCTTAAAACACTCGTGTACCACAACCTTGAGACATTCCTCTTATGCCACTAGTGTCCATTGTCCAGGGTCTGAGGGGCTTGTGGGCCAGACACCTTGTACCGACTCGCACTTTCTTGCCTCTTGGTTGATTCATTCTAGACGCAGTGGGCCGGCTAAAATATACACATGCACAGTGCGAAAGTATAATTTCAACTTGGTGTAATAGTGTTGTAGAGTACATGTTAGCAGAATGAATGATTCGAACTCGCTTTGCTTCAATGTGAGAATCTTACCAGAAACAACTTGGGGTTTACATTTTATATTTATCGGGTTGTTTCGTAGCGGCGGTAGTGATATCTTAAAAAAAAAAAAAAAAAACTTTAATAGTAACAATAGAAAAAAACAATAACAAGAAACAAGAGGAATTTCACAAACTTCATATATCATATTTCAAAGTTCCTGAAAGAAGTAACATGGTCTCGAACGTCGACAGAAATATCACTAACCGCCGCTACGAAACAGACCCGATAAATATAAATTGTCATCAACGGGTGCAGACATTTAAAGTTTTAACTTGGGGTTTGTTGATAAAGCACTTCCAATCAAATTGAGGTTGCCACTACAAATCTGTATTGTAAGTTCCGGTGCCAGGCAGCACTCGTAATATCCCGACATGCCAGGGAAACTCCCTATCTTCGCCCTGGCCCCGGATCTTTTGGTCTTTTTTTCGAATTCGAATTCAAATTTTTGGCTTGAAAATTTTTTCTTTGATTCTCTATCATCTATCAATCTTAGAGTCTTAGACTCGTCCTTCTCTCTTTCTCAGCCCTCGACATGTCCTTTTCTTCTTCTTTGCGTAATACCTCCATCGCCCTGTGATATTCTTCTGCTCTGGCCACTATTGTGGGTATTGTGTGTGTAGTTGCCGGTGTTTTTTTTTTCTTCTTTTTCTACTTTATGGTATTTTTCAAATCTGTTGCAGTATTTTGACGTGGGGAAATTCTAAATAGCCCTAATGCCGGTAGAATGTTTACTCATCTCCATATCCTTATCAAACTCATCATTGTCTTGCAGGTATGCATTACAAACAGGCCCTACTCGTGATGCTATGTAGTTGGTCTTAGTAGCATTTTCAAAATACTCTATGCTGCCGCATTGCCAATCCTTTATGGTGTCCTTTTCCGTGAATTGAATCGATTCCTCGTTTACAAATGATCGATTTCTAATTTTTAGGAATCGATTACTCCCTAATGTTTTACATTGAATAAAGAATATTTTTTAGTTAATACTTAATGTTTTGAAATATTTTTCCCTAGTTTTAAATTCCTGAAATTGGAGGTCGTCTTAATTCAAGGTACATTAGCCATCTCTTTGGATAAACAAGGTAGTTGGTCACACTAAATACCAACAGCACTGTCTGTCACAGAAATTGAGCATTTTAATAAATCACTAATTATATAATCTAGTGTTTTCTGAATGCCTCGTAACATACTGCTAAGTCTGAACGTTTCTTCCCGACCACTTCACATCGAAAGGATTGACTCCAGTTGTGGATTCGCATATGTCATTCAAAGCTTGCCTTTTTGAACTGAATTTATAGTTGCACGTCACACTGCCAAAGGGTCGCTTACCTGTGTGGAGTAAGACTGTGCCTACTTAAGTTGGTTTATTAGACTAAATGTTTATCACATTGGTCACGGTGAAGAGCGTTGATTCCCTTCCCAGATGCTTTCGTTGTTTGTTTCTTGTGCTTTAATCGGTTTGTTTCCTTGCTGAAGGTTAACATGAAAGGTTTGCCAATCGCTTGGATGAACTCTCTTTGTGTCACGGTTAAATGACTCCTCTGCATTTTGTACACGTCTGATAAAATCATCAGCGTCTAGATCTTGTGCCATTTACATTTATTTCGCCACAGTTTCTGTGAACATCCTTGATTTTGGATTTTATTCTTGTTTTTTTATACCAGGTCGGCGTTTAGAATTTTTTTCAACTCCGTATGCAATCTGCCATTTGGTACTGCAATTGTTTCTTTTCTATTCCCTGTAAATGCCATTCACGGTTGTTTTTTTTTTGTGCGAATTTCTTCGTGACAAATTTGCGTTTCTTGACGAAACTACATCAAAAGCAATGGCCCGCCTTCTACAGTTGTTTTAAGTGAAACAAACGAAAATCTTTCACATCCATCTGACTACGTAGCCTGGATAACTGTAAATCTTCTTTTAGGGTAAGGAGTCTTCCTGATGTTCAAATACATTTGTGTGAGCTGATCTTAAAATTGTGTGAGAAGGCCCTGAGAATAACGTCCTAAATGAACCGTCCTTCCATTAAAGAATTGCAATCCATTCTTCAAGTTCAAACTGGATGCTTGCAATCTGTTTTGTACAGTCAGCAAATTATTTGTTCGATTCATCTTTTGCCTTATCTCGGTGCACACTTCTTTTAGTGTCCGTGAGGAAACTGTTATTGTACAAAAAACAACTTCCCCTTTCCCTTTGACTACCTCCCGACGGCGACGACAAAGACAACAGGACGGATGAATGACCAGACAACTAACCACGCGTGGGACCCCTGCCCTCCCGCATATGCTTGTGGCTGGTTCTGACCAGCACAGGCCTGTCCACCCTTTCCCCACCGCGTCATCCTTACGTCCCTCCCTTCGTCTCGATTAGCCAAGTTGCAATAAATATGAAGACGTAAAGCAATATCCAATCACAAGGTTGAGAATTGCGATTCATGTGTTGCAGCAAGATATGACTGGAAATTGGTAGATTAGGTGGTCGTGTAGAGGTTACCAGGACAACATTTTCCTGGCATCCTAAGGTTATGTGCGTTTAAATGGTCATAATGTTTACTTACAGCTTCTAATATTACAGTTGGTGTTAGATATCATCTGTTTCGGAAATGGGTTAACGTATTATATAGTTCCCGACCCTCCTCTCCGTATCACATGCACAAGTCTGCTCTCTGTTTTCATATGTTGTGGTTATGCAGCTGCGTAGCTTCGTAATAAATCTCATACCTTTCTCCACCGAGACCACGCCGTGGCGGGATCCAGGCGTTCTGAGGTCTGAGGCGGCGAGTAGTTTCACTCATCTACACACTCTTGTTTGGGGTTTATTCTGACAACATTTAATAAACTTACCGTACACTAGTTACTTGTATGTAGTTTATTATTTACTATAATTAGTTTCTTGATGTTACATTGACATTTGATGATCTCTGCTTTGCCATCTCTCTATGCGTGTCCCTACACAGTTCCTAGTCCGTTGGACTACCGCATGGTTCAGTAGTACCATCGTCAACAGCACACTGTGGTCATGTGACAGTAGGAGGGATTATGATATGGCATGTACAATATGTACTCAATCATTTTAAACGCCATTGAGCTACGATTAAAAAACAACATCCCTGCAAACCTTAAAATCAAAGCGCTTAAATGCTTAAAATTTTCCTTCCCCATCCAGGGAGCCATAAGTACTGCTGTTGGTCCATCAAGCAATTGGGACAACCCTATTTTGTCAGAAGGGAGTGCTCATTTTACCTGTCAACATGCAATTTGCAAGTATTAATTAAGTAAAGAACACATTCTCCTTCTTTGGTTCAAATATAATATTCAGAAGTCCATGCTAGTTGTCCACAATTTATTTATAAAAAAAAAAAAGCTCCACTATGTTACCTCATCTATGCGTTTGAGCCTATTCGATTTTTTTGTGGCTTTCGTTGGGTCTTGTGGTAGCCCTCTTGCTCCACAGACTATGGACAGAGATTTAGAGCAGGTTTTGGTGACGGATAGACCATTGGCTGTCTCGATTTCGAGGGCCTTCAAATTCCAACTCGACACCTTCTCGCGGTTTGGCCCGTGAATATGGGAGTTTCACTCCCTGAAACTAATGGCGAGCTCTGGGTCGTCGTCGGGGAACCCTTTCCCTTTGACTACCTCCCCGACGGCGACGACAAAGACAACACGGACGGATGATGACAACAGACGAGACGCCCCACGACGTGGGGGAACCCTGCCCTCCCCATAATGCTTGTGGCTGGTTCTGACCAGCACAGGCCTGTCCACCCCTTGTCCCCCTGCGTCATCCCTTACGTCCCTGCCTTCGTCTCGATTAGCCAAGTTGCATAAATATGAGACGTAAAGCAATATCCAATCAATCGACTTCTTGAGAGCGGCCGAAGAGAAAAGAGGAAATCTAATCTAAAGCGATCCCTCGGATGCCATAGGTATTGAGCTTTCCGAGGAGAATTTTGTGATCTATCGTATCAAAAGCCTTTGTCATGTCGTAGAACACTCCTACTGCGTGGTCACCTTTGTCCAAAGCAGAGTAGAGAGGGGAAAAAAACTGAAGATTGAGTGATTTGTTTTTCAAAAAACCATGCTGGTAGGGGAGAGAATTTTGTGATAATCTTTAGAAATGATGAGACGATCGTAGCATTATGTATTCATATATTTTTGGGAAAAGAGGAGAGCAGGGAGATGGTTCGATAGTTAGTCATCTCAGATTTTTTACCTTTTCTTTGTAGATGGGATTATTTTTGCTGCCTTCAGTTTATGAGGGAAAATTCCGTCATAAAAGGGATCGATTTATGATGTAGGCCTAATGGGCCGGGAAATAAAGTCAATACATTTTTAAAAGAAGAGAGCCTGCACTCGTCAATCATATCAGTGTTTGGAACTCAGTTTCCTAGTTTACAGTATTACCTTCGATTGAGTGGGTTGGGTGGAGAGAGATAGTGGGTCCGATCAGAGGTCGTGGGAGTTTTGGAGGAGGGGGAGGGTTAATTAAATCTAAAATACTGGACTCTTCCATGTATCCCTGATTCAAATCTGTGTAATCTTTGTTCACAATAAGCCTGAATGGTTTCCCCCGCAAATCACAAATTCATCACGCCTGGCACACGCTCGCAAATCACATCATATCGACTCTTTCATCACCTCCAAGTTTACGCAAATGGACCATTGGCTCTTATGCTCAGCCCTCTGTAACAAATTAACCACAGACTATCAAACTCATAAATACAAGCAGGCACATAATTTTAAGGCTAGAGTAAAATTCATTTCTGCTTTGACAAGTGTTTTTATTCTATTGATGAACTTTGTAAATCAGAATGACCAACAAAACTTAAACTAATAAACCGTCTTTTATTATGTCAGCACCCTTACACTTGCCTTGGGTATTTTAATATGCTTGTCATATAATGTTTTGTCAACTTTAAACTTACCCTTTTATGTTTTTAACTTTTGTTCTAGACTGAATTATAATTATTATAAGTATTTTAAGTATGCTCTACCTAGAATAGATATCTAAGTATATAAAGTATATCTGTGTATTAGAATATCTACTATTTCACACCTTCTTCGGAGCAGTGCATATCTGTACCATGTACACGATCAAAATGAAATAAAGAATTATTATTATTAATACGAAGTTATTGCATAAGGAAATTTAGTAATAATTTGATGTTAAAGGCTAGTATGCTTACCTGTCAACCTGGCGGCAATCTTGAGAACTATTTGGGCTACAAATCGCTCCCATTTGATTAACATGTAAACTGGAATTTCAAGATGGCTTCTAATTGTCACGGAAGGGACACTCGTTTTATAAAACTCTTTCCTGGGTGGCTATTTATGCTAAAAATATCATTTCCAAGATTTCTTACCATTTCGTTTACTTCAGAAGTCATGGCTTTAGTTTCAGTATGCAATTTTTTCTTTGTTTAAAAATTGTTTTAAAAAAATAAAGAAATACGTATGTTTGATACGGATTTTATTAATAAATGGGAAAAACACAAAATTAGGACCTATATAATACTCCTATAGTCGACTTCATAAGACCCAGTGGCTTAAGTGTTTGGCGGGATACTCCCTACTCTGCTTGACTTCATTTTCGATAAAGGGTCGGATATACTTATTAATTATTATTGACTATTAATGCACATAGGATTATCGTGAGGCTGATGCCAAAATTTACTTGGATACTTACATAACTGCCCTTAACCACAAGAATGACCAGCAATTGATAGAACATCAATGGGACCGTTTTAAAGGTTCCATATGGATATCGATGGTACGTCCATCAAACAAATGGTCCCCCATTTTTTAATTTATAAGCACTACACTTGTAGAATTGCTAGGCCCCTCTAAAGTGTCGCTGTAGAAACTGTCGCCCGAGATACTGTTGCCGTATTGGGGAAACTGTCCAAGTAAATCCCCATACTCTCTCGGGCTGTGAGCAATAGGTGGTTGGGCTCTCCTCCTCGCCTTTTTCATTGAATTACTCGTACTTTTCGCAGTAGTGAGGTACTTTACTCTCTTGTACCTAAAAGAACGATACAATTGCAAAATCAAATGTGTTTTAATAGCAGAACGAAATTGACACAGTCATTCAAACACTGGATTCCCGACATGGCGTTGCACTGTGATGCAATGCGTTTCGATTTTGAGGAAAACTGCGTGATTAATCCTAGTTTAGGCCCCATGGATGGATCCCATTTACTACGACAATGCTTGACCTGTAAAGAACGTTTAACATTCTGCAGGCTGAGGCTGGCTGGCTCTGTTTCTGAAATCGCGATAAACTCTTTAAGATCATTTTACTTTTTACATTTCTCTGTTTCATTCTCTTCTTCTAATTATTCATTTAAATTGCCTGAGGCGGACAAACTGGATGGATGACTTTGCCGGTGGTGGGTATCGATCCCGGAACCTCGTGAATGAGAGTCTCGTGTTTTACGCTTGAGCTTCATATCTTGGTAACGAAATGTACTATGATTATTAAATTTTGTAAGTACTTTAAAGGTGCCGTCCAAATGATATTCTGTGGGTTCTTCCAAGCAAAGAAGCATCCTTGGTGCTGCATTTCCATGCAGCACTCTTCGGAAGAATGGCTGCCTCTGACTTCCCTCGACAAACCCAAACCGAACATTGTTTGGTTGCCCAAGCTCATGTCCTAGTTGGAGCAGGGTTTCAGGGATAGGCGGCAACGCGGATCTCTGATTGCTGCCCATCATGCTGGCATGTTGCGCATGCAAACAAAAATACAAGTTTATTTATAATGCCATTTTTGCCATTAATGCCAATTGTGTTGGAGGGGGGCAGGAACTGATGATTATGGCCCACTCCTACTTCGTGTGGTCTTGACGGGTCGGGATCTGCATAACACCTCGCGGTCGTCGAAGATGGTTGCTCGCACAGATACCGCACACTCACACAGAATACTCGTGAGTGGAGATTTATTCTCTACAGTCACTGTTAACTCACAGGAATCGATTTCTTGCCCGTAAGAAGACCTTGATTGTAGGGTACGAATTAATCTTGGATGACAATGGCTCGGTCGTCAGATAACAGCACGCTCACTCTAATACATAAGAGCGGAGATTTATCTCACAGTCACTGTGGTGTGACACACCACAAACAACACATCAAATTCCGAAATGAACTAACTAAATTCCTAAAACAAAAGGCATACTACAGCATAAAAGACTTATGACAGACAAAACTACCTAATAACTGCTACCTCAATATATTAAATTCAAATCTGAGCTGACAAAATTGTTATTACAAAAAGCGTACAAAAAGTTTACTACAGTGTAAATGACTTTATTACAGCAACTGACCTACCGTAATGATAAAAATCAGTTTATTGTTAATGGTACAATTTTTGAAGTTTGGAAATTAATGTTCTTCTTAATTTATTTTTATCCAAGTTACTGTACCTAATAATGTAATAATTTTAAGTACCGTATCATTGGCTTTTGACAGTAGGCCTATGTATTACTATGAGAGACAATGTGAGGAAAGATTACTGACATGACTGTGATGGCATTTTATCATTAGTAGGTACTATACTATGGGATATATAGGCCTACTGTTTTGTAAAATATATTACGTTTAATATACTTATGTATGAACTAGTTTAAAGCCAAAGTGAACTACACGGTGAAAACTGTTAAAAACTGTAGCTATGTATTGTTATTTGTTGTCCTTAATAAATAAATAAATAAACATAGCACTGCAATCACTACCATTCAGCAAAATGAACACGTATTACACATAAACAAATTTAGACCATATAAAGTAATCTTAATTTGAATTAGCTAGGCGTGTTTGACAGTAATATTTTCAACTGTCATGGTGCCAACACGTTGAATCAGAAAACTTACAGAAATTGAGAAATGTTCCCAATTTTACTCTCATTCAGCATAAAACGTGATTATTGCCTTATTTTTCTACTTAATAATAAAACAGTCATAGTTAGCATCATTTAGTGAAAAAAGGCATTAACGAATTTTAGGGTCCCTAGTTATGCTTCATAACATGTTTGGCTGCGTCCAAATAGACGACCAAATCCATTGCCTGAAATCTTTCCCTGAGGGATTGTAATCTAACGTTAATCATTCTGTAACGATTTGGAAGTGGTTTGGGAAGACCTCCCCTTTAAAAATCGAGCATGTCTGCCTCCGCTTCTTGCTGGAGCTGGAGCGCAATGTATTCAAATTTATTATGCCTGACTCGGCCATTCATTATTGTGCCTAACTTGCTATGCCAGCCCTCTATGTGATTGTTGGTCCGTGGCGCATCATTATCAAAATGGTTCCAAATCGATCTGAAACACAACCAGGTTCATTAATAATTAGAAGTAGAAACACTGTGTATATTTTATTGGATGAGCGAAACAAAGACTTCAATTTCACTGACTCCCCAAAAAAATTAGCTGTTTGTTTGTTTTCTACCGGGCAAACGGCATATGCGATCTTGATGAAAATTTGAGGGGACCTTCGAAATCTCTGAACTTACGACTGGCTACTTTTTGGAGGAGCAAAGCAAACGGCTAATGTCAATATTGTCCAAGCTAGGCTTTCCAAGTTCTTCTATCACTAGATTTTTAAGGACAGAATATCCCTCAAGGAAAGTGGCACTGTCGAGTTTCATATCTTGTGGAAGTGCAATTTTTTTTATGTATTGCATTAAATGTAACAATAGTTTACATTTAATTAGATTAGATTTTCATTTGATGTGTACTGTGGTGTCCGGGTAAAAAGAGAAAAAGAAATTAGCACATGCTACTGCTAAATAATATGTTTATTACAAAACCCACATGGTTACAGAACGTTTTAGGTTAGCCCAGGAAGTCGCTACAGGAAGTGCCCCGTAGCAGGCGTGCACAGCGCCACCTAAATGTGGACGCAGTTCATACAAGCTCGGGGCTACCAGAGCGGGAGTTTAAATCGAGAACATGACATGTACATAGTACGTTTCACGTCGAGATGTGCGTGTGATTGGTTTGCAAGCTTGCTCCCAATACTCGTCAGTGATTGACATTGTTTCTCAGCAAGGGAAAAAAGGTCATGTGAATTCGTACATGAATGGGTTATACTCTTAGAAAGGCGTAATAGAGAGAGAGAATAATAGAGAGATAATAGCTAGAGCTTGTTCAGACAACGAGGATTTGAGGTAATGCAGCTTCTGCACATTACTTAACGATGTGTTTTCGTCTATCAGAGACTTGAACAGGGAGTAAAACTCAGGCCATTTGCAAATTTCACCCGCAAAGTTGGGGATTTCAATGACTGGCAGAGAGATGTGAGATTTCACAGAAATGGGGGCAGCCCCGGATTTGAGTCACACTGACGAGCTGAGTCAACTAAACAGCCGCGAGGAACCTAGCTTTTGCTGCGTAGAGAACAGTTTTAAAACTGTCTTGGACCTTATCGATTTCGGTGGGTCTCGCCGTGTCTTTAAACTGCCTGTTAATATCCGAAACTGACATTGGGATGTCTTGAAAATCAGACTCCAACGCAGAGAGCTTGTCGAACCAAGGCCTACACGAATCGACATCTCCGGGTTTAATCTAAGAGAACGCGTCGTGTGTTCTCTGAACGCTAGCAAAGACAAATTCACGACGAGCAACTAAGCATTTCTGTTGTGCTTATAGCTCTTCAATGGTGAACGATAGGTACACAAGACTTGTGTTTGATATTATCAAACTGAGAACAAACGACAAAAAATACGGAAAAGAACAATTCAAAACAGTGAGCACGGTTTATTAAATAAACACACGAGACAATAATAATAAACCAAGCAATGGCGTGGACACAAGGAGAGAAATAGCAGTTACGTATGTAGACATGTCATTGCATAGTGTATGAGCGAAAACGATGCGTGTATAATATCACGCGAGAACTAGAGCATAAACACAAGAAAAATCACTTATATAATATGTGCTTTAGAGACAGAGAAAAAACACATACAAGAAAGAAATCGAGAAACAATTATGCACAAGACAATGAGAAAGAAGTGATAAAAATCCAAAATGAAAGAAGCAAAGTTTGCATCCGGTTCGGAGGACCAGCTTGTTTAGGCCGAGATGCCTATACCGAGTAGTGGACTGTAATTTTAATTTTAGATAATAGACAGGGAAGAACATAGGAAATAAATACAAAAGAGAACTCACATGTGAGCGTGAATACTACCTGCGACGGTAAGATTTTCCCCGACGTCCTTGGCTCGGATGGTGTTGAACTTGATTTGAGACGTGCGTTGCGACGTCCAGAGCACAGACGTCGTGGGAGATAGGATAGGATTAAAGAGCAGGCCAGTTATAAGAAGAAGAGAGAAGAAACGGAAGAAATAGTTCAGAGAACTTATATCACAGCACAGGCAAAGACTGCACTCACAGTGCAGGGAGAGCGATAGAACAAAACTGGCTTTGCCCAAATATGGGCGAGAGAGATAACAGGTGCAGTGACCTATGATTGGCTACCGAACTAACAGATATGAAGATATGAATACAACGGAACAAAAACAGAAAACGAACGTGATTGGCTGACCAAATCACATGACAAACGACTCGAGTCAAAACCAAATGAAAAGATGAAAAGACAAATACAATGAAAATAAGCACTAAACAAAGCGACGAAAATACAAAAAATAATCGGCGCGAGCATGTTAACTAATTATTAAAGTTTGTAGCTCACCCAATAGTTTGATTTGTCTGGATGGTCGCCTGGCTTAGAAGGATCTTCAAAGGAAGAAAGAATGTTACACACACGTTTATAAACCCTTGCTCATACCTGCGTATACATTATAATTCATGTTTGGTGGTCAGTTCAAAGGCAACAGATATTCGTTGCAGTACTGTTCAACCCATTCAGATGTATAATACCCATACTTGATGAGGAGCTTGGGATCAAAACGCAGTTAGTCCGTCAAAGTTAATTTTGTTTAAATTGTAAAAACTAATATTATTAAAATATGATATGTAGAGTATAAAAAAATTTTTGAAGCATAAGGTCATTATTGGTAGACATGTTCTCTAATGGGAAAAATAAATATTGTAATAATTGTACATTGTAGACAATATTGTTGTTTGACAAACTGCATTTTGAATCAAACGTGGTGGACATGCAGCGTTTTGAATCAAACAAACAACCAATGCTCAATCAGTTTTATTATTATTATTATTATTATTATTATTATTATTATTATTATTTATTTTCAACATGATTAAATTACAGTAATACAAGCACATTGCTGGTGGCAAGAGTAGAGCCAGGCCCCATAACAACATGTGCCTTACCACCAGTGTATGATCTAAATATAATCTTAACTACTGTCTAAACCTAAAGTAATGCTATTTATACGTAACATGTTATGTACAGATATTAAAGCTACTGGAGGTGGCGTGAAAAAATAAAATAATGGATGACATAAGTGTTATTAAAATTTGTGGGGAGGCTGTGAGGAGAGTGTGGTACATGAGTGCGTGGGGGAAGTGAGTGCGTTTGTGAGAGTGTGAGTGAGCGTTTATGCCACATCTACGCCACATCTACTAACTCGTATATACGTCTTGTCTAAAACTGAGATTTGCCATTCATTCCTTGATAGAAATTCGTCTAGACCTAGGCCTAGGGCTTATAGTAAGGTTAAAGGCCCCTCCTAAATATCATAACAAAAGGCACTTACCTTAGCTTTTTCGCTTTGGCTACTTAACTTTCATTTTTTGGACGCTTTCTAGATCCACGACTGTGGTCTTCAAACTATAACATCATCTTCCATTACGATCAAATCAAATAATTGATTACAATCAATTTTCAAACATCAAAGAAACACTATTTTGACAGCGAGCTAATGTTTTGTCAGTTACTTGCCGCTGTCACCGATAGGTAGAGGTCCGTGAAAGTGGTTTTATTTTGTAGTAAATTTCGTTTTTAAAATTGGAGATTTCGGTGTTATTGGTTTAAAGCTCTATTTCAGCGGTTTTATCTATATTTACCAATTTATATGCATGTAATTATTCGTTCGCGACTGTCGTATTATTCTAGCCACATATCAAACAAGTTTGAATGTACTTATAAACAGACTGGTTCTAGTTACTAAGACTAAATTCATAATATCTGATAGGCCTAGTTATTTTATAACACCTTTTCTTGATTCTGTACTGCATACAATATTGAAAATTACACCATAATTTAACAATGATTCCCATTTTTAGTGCTTTTCGTCGTTAAAAACACGATTTTTGTGAATTTCGGTGTTATTATGTAATTTACACATATTTCGCTGTTTGGGGTGATTCAATTTTTGCATTTTCTGTTCTAGATTTGATCAATTCATGCTCATTTTGTGAAATTAAATGATTTACACATATTTCGGGTTTATCGTCGGTAGCGAAATACACGTACCTCTACCGATAGGTAGTGTGCGCGGCTCCGTTCAAGCAATCTGATTGGCTCCGGTGGACATACTGCATTCTGATACAAACAGGGCGGTGGACATACCGCGCTTTGTTTCAAACTGTACTTTTCTGACCATGAAAATATGCGGACATATTGCGTTTTGATCCAAACATGTTTTACAACTCGAAAGGCCTTCGAATGGAGATTGCAACGCCATCTCTAACTCAATATATGTACTAAAAGGACAACTGCATTTTGATCCCAAGCTCCTCGATTGTCGTCTGGAACAAGATCCCCTATGAGAAGAGCAAAGTTGTGCACAAAGCAAAGCATCTCAGCAGAAGACATTCTTATATTTGAATTTCGTATGCTATCTATGGTAATCAAAGGGGGCTTATTGCGAACATTACTTGAACTGTAGCTAAAAGTTTGAATTTTGAAGTTGAGGGTATCAATTGTAAATAACTTGACTTCCAAAATAAAGTACCTCAGAATCCATACCATGTCGTACTTGCATACCCCTTCAAACAGCGTGCATTATATCCACACAGAAATTATCGGTAACGTGGAACCCTTCTAGTTTGTGCCAAACACACTTTTCATTTATTCCAGTTTCGGAAGTGTTAACAGCTGCAACATCTAATGCATAACTTTCTTTAGTTCTTAAGGAAGCAGCATCTTCCATGAATTGTCTCTGCATTATTTTTTTATGGCTTTTAAAACACACACTACAATAATGATTTGACGAAAAACTGCATGTGAATCCAAGAATATCGTTAAGCCCTAGATTGTCCCCCAGCAACAATTCCAGAACAAAAAATACCCGCTTGTCTCCAGTAGTAGTGCATACAATAATACCTTGAGTATGTAAAAAATGCAATTCATCAATAATGTGCTTGAATGTTGCTTAATTTTTAATTGTGCTCTGTTAGCACTATGTAACAATTGAAATCGGAAGAGACTGTCCAAAGTTGACATGCATTCCTAGGGCAAGCATGGGATACTGGCATACACTGCTCCAGGCTTGTGTATTACTACATCGTAGCCTTCGCCAAGTACATGGCTGGAATTAACGCAGACACCGGTCGTACAATGAGTGTGGTCACCGAAAGCATGGCGTGGAACATTCAGGAGATCATTTGTTAGTTGTATACTTGCTCCAACGAAAGAATGCAGATGCTTTGTAGTAGTGGGGGTAGTATGAATTATTTGTCTTTTTAAATCCATCACTTGTGAAGCCGTCACTGCAGGTTTGAATGTCTTACGTCTTACGATTTGTTGTTATAAATTCATTTATCCTAGCTGAAGTTGTTTGTTTAATTCCGTTTACCCTGGCTGTCATGCACAACTTAGATACGATACTAGTTTGCATTTTCTAATGAGCTTGACAGATAATCGAGTTCAACATTCGTTGTCGCCAGGTCTTCTTTGGCGCCTACCAAATCAATAGTTCTACTTTGAAGGCATTTGAAAACTTGTCCCGACAAATTATGTGTACTAGAATCACTTGATATTATTTGTTCATTCTTAGCATTTAATTTTGAAATTAATACCGATATCTCCGCAATTTTTATCTCTGTTGCTGTCTTCAAGGCAGTGGACTTTGCAGTCATTTCCAGCAACTGCCTTTCAACACCCTATTCAACATACTGCTCCAGCCAGTCAACTTTCTCGTCTAAGGTTGTTACTTAAGGTGTGGTAGGCGCAACATCAAGTTGCAATTTGCCCATACTTGTTTTAAAGGTGTTTTTAAATTCCGCAAATAATGATTGAAGTTCAGCAATCGGTAGAGCCCCACATGAGTGGTTATTTTGCTCCTTTTGAGTGGTGAGTTGAGCTTCATAGGTCGTCATTTTTGCTCTCATTTCTTGTTAGAAGTCGAGCAGGGTTTTTGATGCGGCAATAAGTTGAGACAGCTATCAGATTCTGTAAACATGTAAAAACACCAAAACATCTCCGTGGACAACATAAACGCCATGGTCCTGCTTTGACCGTGGTGTGCCATGGAGCTGACGAATCTGTGCATATTGTAATAAACAACATCTCAATTTTGAGGTTATGTACATGTGCCTTTGAAGATAAGTTCTTTATTCAATTTTCTAGTTAATAACAGACTCCAATTAATGTTTTTAATTAATATCGTCAATCTAATGATGTCATGGAGTTCATGATGAATAAATACACTCACCCATTTATCCGGATGTTTTCGACGGCAACGACAATGCCAACACGGACGGATGACACAGACGGAGACGACCACGACGTGGGGGAACCCCTGCCCTCTCCATACGCTTGTGGCTGGTTCTGACCAGCACAGGCCTGTCCACCCCTTGTCCCCCCGCGTCATCCCTAACGTCCCTTCCTTCGTCTCGATTAGCCAATGCATAAATATGAGACGTTAAGCATTATCCAATCAATTTGAGATATAAAACACTTTTAACTTTCACAGTTCTTGGAGCACCGTACATGTAAATTCAAAATGGCAGCTATACCTTTAGTTCCACTTCCTGTTTGGACTGACCTGCCCCCTGGTGGGTTTTTATCGCTACTTAAAGGCATGGTCATGGAGCTGTTAAATTCCATGGATTACCAACATTCGTATGCTTTAAAAGTCGTTAAGTAGTTATTTGTTTGACATAATAACTTATTTAAAGTAACAAGTATATTATTTCAAACTTATTAAGGTAGATAATTATTATATTACACATGATATCATTATTAAAATTATAAAAGAACTTGGAGAAATGCTACTGGGGACAGGCATGGAGCTGATGTTCAAGGCTTTATTATTATTATTATTATTATTATTATTATTATTATTATTATTATTATTATTATTATTATTATTATTATTATTATTATATATTTATATGGTCAAATAGTATACATTATTATTTGTTTTAAGGAGTAAAAATAAAACGTAAAACATTGATTTTGGAGCATATTATTAGCAGAGGACATAATTTGTCCCTACGTGGAGGCGAACATGGTTAAGTACATGTTGATGTATAAACATTTCGAAAATCTTTGAGAAAATCGGAAGGAGTGATATTGGTCTGTAGCTATTCACTATAGATTTATCGCCACTTTTAAAAGCAGGTGTAATATTTGCATGCTTCCATACATCCGGAAGACGCCTTCCTGAAGAATGCGATTATATATCATTTGCAATGGCCGAGCTAGAACGTCAGCACACTCCCTGATAAAAGACACTGGTATTTTGTGGGAGCCCGAAGATTTTCATAGTTTTAAATTTTTTATCACTTTAATTATATCTTTCTTTACGATAAAGAAGGTGGAGAGGTTTGAGGTACCACTTGGTCCAAAATGAGGTAACCCTAATAACTAACTAACTTTCACTGGGTGAATTTTGCTCGTTGCGTTGAAAAGCTGATTTAAAAAAATTAGAATAAAGTTCACATGACTTGACGGTATCCGTTGCAGTCTCGTTGTTGTTGGACACTTGTATCGGGATTCGTTGTGAACGGGTTTAATTGTGAATGTAGCTCCAGAATGATTTTGGTGACGGCAACTTGTTGAATGACTCCTTTAGATATTGTGTGTGAGTTTTAAATGTTAACCGCTGCAGTTTCTTGAACTCTTGCCTCCGAACACCGTACTTTTTGTAATCTGATTGAAGATTAGATTGTTTCCATTTTTGTGGGACCTTGTTTTGGCTTGAAGAGAATTAATTAATGCTGCGTCTTAACCACTAGACCATCAGGACGGGGCGGACTTTTTTAATTTCTGAATTGTAATAAATAATAACAATTACACCTACGGGAGCGTTTCCCGACTAAACATATCGAGAATTAATTAATGCTGCGTTATAACAGTGGGGATATTTAGCTGGGTTGACTTTAACTTCGGGCACAACGTCGTTTATAGCCCCCGAGAGTAGGTCATAGAACAGAGCACATCATTGTGCACGCGAACGCGGAGAATATGTAATGCAAATAATGCACTTCTACTACCGAGTCTGAGAATGAGAATACAGTTCATACATGTCCTTAGGCCTATATCAAAAATCAAACAGAATATGAACAAATTTTCCATTAACTCTGCGAGAGATATCAATAAATTTAATATTAATCTTCATCAAAAATCTTCACCTATTTACTAGTAATTCAGATTTTCATAATTTAAATACTTGGAATAAGGATAAACTAAGGGCACCAAAGTGTAAGCTATCAATGAGACGAAAAGGGCTTGCAGTGTCGGGCACAAACCTTTACAATTCTGTTCCGTTACAAATCAGGAATATCAAAGATTGTACTCGTTTTAAGAAAGAACTCAAAGCCATGCTTTTAGATAAATGTTATTATTCTGTAGAGCAATTTAGATCGACTCTCCCAAAGCACGCAGTTTTATAAAGGTTTGCCGATTCTGCATGAACACTCTCTTGGTTATTTTTTATTATAGTTTTAGTGTTTTGAAAACTTTTTATAAATTAATGATTAATGACTACTCAAATGTTCAGTATTTTATATATTAATGTATATGAACTAAACGAGGCTAAATAAATACAATACAATACAATACAATATGGACTGTTAGCTCTTTCAAATATATTCCATGGCATCATTTTATTCAGTTGTTGTTGTTGTTGTTGTTGTCGTTGTCGTTGTTGTTGAATATTTAGCCGACTTCCTATTGACTACAAGCCAGCGGTTTAGCCGAGCTCGTTTAACCGGTTCCCACTCGAACACCGAAGTAAAGCAGGATCGGGCGTGGTCATGGGTAGAGTGGGTGACCGCTCTACCCTGAAACTGACGTATACCGCTGGTTAGAGCCGATGGAGGGTTCGAAAGCTAGTGTAACGGCTTCGTTCTCCTTGACGTCTGCTCGGCAGTCCGGGTTAGTGGAGGAACTTATATGACTGTGAAAGTTACACCGTCCTGTCGGATGGGACGTTAAGCCGTTGGTCCCCTTGGTACTTTTCGAAAGGAGTAGGCTACGTGCCGGTACCGGGTTTCCCCTCCTCCCTTCTGTTCATACTTCATCCTCATCTATCACCACTCATCGTCTCGATTAGCCAAAGTGCATAAATATGAGACGTTAAGCAATAATCTATCAATCAAATGTTCTTCCACGGCATGACGATAAGTGAAAGGTACTGGATATGTTTTCTCTAAGAAATGTGATTCTTTGATAACGTTGATTTTATGTTTATAACAATTAAATAGTCCGGGTCGCTCTGAAAATACGTCTTTATACTCTATTAACAAATCAATAAGCTGCTCCTTTTGTTGTTCAGTCAATAAATCTTGATTGTTGACAGTGTCACGGATCTCCATCTCGCTTACTTTGTCCTCGTCTCTCTCTTCACCTCTCTCTGGCGCCTCTCTCTCTCTATTATGTGCACTCTGAAATCTATTTCTTGTTCCGCGGCATCGTCTTCTTTTGTCGAACCCACAACCCATATTGCTTCACTCATAGACGGACGTTGCATATTTACTAACGACGGGTGAATTACATGATTATCGATATTTATTTCGCCAGACTTACATATATTTACCTTGTTGCTATAGAGCCAATCGACACCCAATATTAAATTACGAATAAGACCATTAACTACTAGACAAACGACATTATACAACAAACCATCAATACAAACAGTGACAAAAACTTGTGTGACAACTTTCTTACTCTTTTTACCAGTCGCCCCTACGACAGTCACCCCTCCTACTACAGGCAAGGTTGGTAACACAATCTTTTTAGCAACTAATTCTTGAAAGAAACTTTCTGACATGCAAGTTGTTTCACTCCCACTATCCAACAATGCCGAGGTTACAACTCCTTCCACCCCGACTATACATTCCGGACATGGCGGGTAGTTGCTTTCTTTATGTTTGTCAGCTTCGTCTTTTGCTAGTAGTTCTTCGAATGGTTTACAAAATACTGTATTTACACAACAGCGCTGTTCATTGTTAGTCGGTTTTGTCTCGCGCTTCAGACAGACTGTCTGGCGTTTTCCGGCTGATTATTCTGTCCTGGCACCTGCTCGCGTCCTACCGACCCTGCGTGTATCTCAACAGCAGAGCTCGGATTATTTTGTTTATTTTTCGCACAACAGGCTACAAATTTCAGAATATGTTCTCAACACTGTGACACATCTCCAGTATAAAGTAGGCCAAAATTAGTTCACCGGAAGTGGGTCAAAACAAAAGACTAACGCAAACTTATGAAAAAAATAAAAAATAAATAAAACACACTTAAATATCTGTAACTTTGGCATTTTTTGGTCTAGAGTCTTGAAATTGGTCATAAAAGTTGTGAATTAACAACATCTATTAGAATTTGCAAACAAAATATCAAAATATTGTATTTTAAGAGTCGCAAATTAAAAAAAAGTGTAAAAAATTACAGTAAAAAATTATTTACCGCACTTTAGTTCAATTTTAAATGCATTTATTATTGAAATACAAAAAAAATATTTGCATTGCTATTTAGCCTGATTCTTTGGCTAAAACTTTGTCGCTGGTCGAACTCTGGAACGTGAACTTCATAGCATCGTTTTTATTATTCCCCGAGTTTCGGTGCAGCGCCCGCGGCGCTAACCAGGCTTAAGGAAGTGTTATTTCCGGGTACCGATATAGGTAAATAGTGCATTAAATCGGAAATGGTTTACTTTAAGTCAATGCGGTTAGTGTAGAAATATTCAGGAAGGCTTACTTTTGAAGTATATTATATTTTCATTTGAGAAAAAACGGCACATATACCTTTATTATGGTATTACCGGTAATTAATAAGAAAATGCGATCTTTCCAATGTTTAACGGAATGGTTCGTGAAACTTATCAAATCACTGAGACCACGATATTATAGCTATCGAAATACCACATACACAGTTATGAAGGTCTATGCATCTACTCCATTTTGCATCAAACCATATGCGTCTAGCGTTATTGATTGTCATAATAGGCCAATATTAGTGAAGCACCGTAATTCATAGAATGTTCTATCATTTTATTTGCCGTAAATAATACAAAATATTTTTTTACAAGATGGCGGACGAAGATCAAAGTCTGAAATTTTTTTCGGTTTAAGGCATCAATGGTGGGGATATTGTGAAGAAAAATTTTTTTTTTCGTGAAAAACTTTAAAGAATAAAAAATAAAAACACAAAATTTTCAAGTTTTGGAATTTTGTATTTTGTTATTTTGGTGCAATTTTTGGTTCATTTTCTAATAATAATCCCCAACTTTTGTGAAATAAACCTTTGCTTATACCAGCATTAGGTAACGACATAAATAATGTTAAGTTGGTCTGTTCAAGGGCGCCGAAAACTTGCAGTATGTTCGTTTTAAAAAAAAAACTCTTAAATAATGTTGTAAGAGGCGGGAAGTTAAATTCCTTTTTATTTCAAGTGGCTTTCACCCTCAACATTAACATTATGTACTAGTGTGATGTTTTATTGAAATGGTTAAATCGAAACCTTTGCTAATTTTTAAATAAACGTTGTATTTTGTATTTTAGTTTCAAAGGTCAATATGGGTTAATTATATTTACCATGGCGGCTGGCACAATGAAAATGTTATTATTATCATATTATGAGGCAGTCTTTCAGTCGAACAGTCTGCTCATGAAGGCAACTTGCTTGTTTCAAATTGTTTTATCATAAAAATAAATTGCTTCCAGAGATGCGTTCGCGTTCGACTGCCTAAATGTAGAAACAATGTCTACTAGATACGTTACACCTTCTGCAGCTCAGCATAAGTATCTACTACTAGTGGACAGTGTGTAGGAGGTAGTTCTTTTTATCCAAGGTCTTTGGCTCGCACCTCTTTGTCTTAGCGCCACCATTTTGTATGTCTGCAATTTGCATTGTTACGACAACGCTAAAAAGTTGATTTCGCAATTACAAATCTTATAAACCGATGCTAACAGCACTATGAGAAAGTAGAAATGGGTAAGTCCACTTACGATTGATTGATTTAAATTTAAACTTAACCATATTAGCATTAAAATTATTGTAGTTCCTCTGGAGTGCCCTTATCATATTGTCTTTGATCCACGTTTGCACGGCCGATATGTCCCCTCACGATGAACCCCATTCGCAGAGAACGTGCTACGAGACAATGGTGGCGTCCGCGTATGCGGTAACAGGCGAAAAATGTTTAAAAATGCGTTATTCAGGGCTAGCCATTGTTACTGTTAATAATGGTTTACAGTAGTGTCGCGTGAAGATGAACCGATTGTTTTAAAGAGAAACAAAAACGTATCGTTTTGTAAACAATGTCCCAGTTACGACCTCCCTTCAAGAATATCTCAGCTAGGCTATCATACTTTCTATTTCTTACATTTATTTTGTTTAGTTTATTTTTATTACGCGAAGTGAGGTTACAAACATACAATTTTAAAAACGTTACTTGCTTTCAGCCCTTGGAAATTCCTTACTCCACAACACCATCATTACAATTATTGTTGGACCATCAAATTCCAACTCCAACTCGCAACCATCTTGTGGTTTGGCCCGTGATTAGGGGAGTTTTTCTCCCTAAAACTAATGGCGAGCTTTGGGTCGTCGTCGGGGACTTTCCCCTTCCCTTTGACTACCTCCCCGACGGCGACGACAATGACAACACGGACGGATGATGACACAGACGGAGACGACCACGACGTGGGGGAACCCTTGCCCTCCCCATACGCTTGTGGCTGGTTCTGACCAGCACAGGCCTGCCCACCCCTTGTCCCCCCCGCGTCATCCCTTACGTCCCTCCCTGCGTCTCGATTAGCCAAGTTGCATAAATATGAGACGTTAAGCAATATCCAATCAATCAATCAATCAATACAATTATTGTTAGTTACCGGAAGAAGGTCACAGTTGCTGGTAAAGCTGTTGTGTCGCTACATCATATTCCTGTGAATCTTCTTAATCTGGGTATTAAAAATTATCAGACGAATTTCTTAAAAACTAGTTTAAAAATTTCAATAAAGATCTTGCCAACTTCAATGTATAGCTTGACAAGAATGCAAATTTGATATACAATCTGTTATTGTATTTTGTTACCTGAAATGAAGGTATTATTGATATTAAACAATTTAGTCGTGACACCATTAGAAACGAGACTACCCTTTATTCTCCTCATATGTTTATTTCGTTTCGTTGGCCTGGACTTGGCTAGCAGCCATACGGCGTGTGAAAGGGGTAGGTAGAAGGTGGACGTTGCGTCAGACTCGTGAATGCTATACTTCTGGCAAGGCCACTCCAGAGGTACATTTAACTTATGTACTTACATTGAATGTACATTTACTGGATAAGATTGTTTTGCAAATTTGCAATGTTATTTGTTTATAGATATAGACGAGAAAACCAATGGCATAGATTCAAAACCCTCCACGTCTCGGGGGGGTTCTTCTATAACTTGCATATTTTGCAATGGAAGAAGGGGTCATCTGTCAGACAATGATATGTCAGCAAAATTAACCGCAAAGGGGTTGAAAAAGATAACAGATATATGTAGGATTCGAAACGATGAGTCTAGCCGAACAATTTTAACTCATCAATGTAGCAGTCCTTCTGAATTCCCGCTAAAATTTCATAAACTATGTCGGCTAACTTTTACAAACAACAAATACATCACTCAAACAAGTAACTGTATTCTTCAAGAAAATGATGACAAAAAATATAGGCCTAGTACTTTGGTTCCCACAAAACATCGCCGATCTCGCTGTATGGAGGCTTTTACTTGGGACAAGCATTGTTTCATTTGTGGAGACGAGAAAGATCCTCTCAAAAGTGGAAGAAAAGTTTCAAAAGTAAACTCAATTTCTATATCAGTAAAAAATGCAACGTTGTCTGCGGCGATAAGACGAGAAGATAGTAAAATTATTGAAAGAGTTTTGACCGCCAATTTTCTTTTCGAAAACGCATTCTATCACAGGAATTGTTATCAAACATATACCAGTGAAACAAACGTCTTGGCAGCCATAAAAGCTATGCAACCAAAATCATGTGATCCGTTTGACAGGGCTGCATGTAGAACGTTTTCATTTTTTGAGAAAACCCTTACAGATGGAGCCCTCATATTAGGGCCAACTATGTGCGAAAAATACAAAGAATATCTAAAAGAAGATGGAATGGGTGATGATATAGTAAATGTTATTCGCACTCAATACATCAAATCAAAAATGCAGAGCAAATTCGAAAACAAAATTTGCTTTTACTCGCAAGAGGGCAACTTGCCTTTTATAATGTGCTCCAACAAACTGACAGTTGGCCAATTATACACTCATTCCAAAGCCATTCAATGCAACAATGAAGACCAATCTATAGCTTCTGGAATATGCCAAGTAAATACTAAACTTTCAAACGAAGAAATTTTTAAATTGGCTACTCAATTAATCCGACACGAAGTATTTGCAATTCCTCATGAAAAGACTTACCCTCTTGTCAGCGAAGTTTCCCTCGAATCTTCGGAAAATTTCGTACCAGAAAAATTAAAACTTTTCATGAAAATGCTATTTCACCAAAACTCATCAGAAACTGGAAATACTCAACAACTAAATAACGACTCCATTAAGAGAAGATATTTGACCATTGCTGAATGCATTATATACAGTATGAGACGTGACTGGAAAAAATCTCAGATTATTCCCCCATTTCACTTAGGGTTGGTCGTGCAGCTTCAACACGAACACGGCAGTAGGCTCCTTATTGACACTCTGAATAGTTACGGCCTGTGCGCAAGCTACAACGACATGCGTGAGTTTTTAACGAGCATTGCTACTGTAGAAATCGAAAAAAACAAGGACGAAGCATATGTACCCACAGGAATTATTCATCGAGCTGATGGCGGCAAACTGATTCACGAGGGTGACGATAATGTAGACATAAGTATTGAAACTATTGATGCTAAAAAACAGTATCATGTAATGGCACGTGTGCTCTTCCAAGATCAAAATCCTCATGACGCGTTGCCCCTGATTAATCAAAGAATATTAAAGACGGGTCAGAAAACGTTAAATATTCCAAAAGAAACCGTAACCACAATTATGCATTTTCAAAAACCAGTTACTCGGCCTGAACCTGTCAGACAAGATGGAATCTTAGAGATCCTTAGAGATAAATTGCGACACCATGACATCTTAGATATTTCAAAAGATCTCTCGTGGATACTGCTTCGCACAGTTTGTCGAGGAGTACTCTTTCATCCCCATAACACTGAAAGTCAAAACCAAAGAATACCATTTTGGAAAGGTTTTTTTACCAACGTAAGCCCTTTACAGACGACTCGCACATCCGCACTGTACATACCGTCCATAGATGCTAAACCTGCAGATTACTCGACTGTGTACACGACACTTAAGAACGGTCTAACACGTGCCTTGCAATGTGGTCAGGACTACAGTATCCATACTTTTGATCAACAGCTGTATGCAGTTGCACTTAGTATCAAAATGAGCCGTCCGGACGAATTAAAAAATTCAATAATACGTTTGGGGGGGATCCATAATCTCTGCACCTTCATCGCGTGCATTGGGAAAATTTGGGGAGACGCTGGGCTCAAAGATATGCTGTGCGACGCTGGCATTTATGGCCCACAAACTACTGAAAGCATGTTAGCAGGCAAGCAATTTCACCGAGCTATCCGTGGCCTTACCCTAGTTTATGAAGCTCTGATGAACCTTATGATAAGCAACTGTGTTAAATGGTTGGAAGAAAATGAAAAAGGCACATCGACTCTCTCCGTTCTTTTAGTTTCGCTTTCTGATGCTCATACCGAATACGTAAAAGTAGCAACTAGTGAATTGAAAGAAAAAGTCACCCAATTGACAAATGACATTACCTCGTTATTTATGCCTATATTTGATGATTATCGAAGAGAGGGTCGTTGTCATTCAGCAACATTTCTCTTTTGGGACAACTTTCTCACTTGCATGAGTATTTTACTCCTAAATGTTCGTGCTGAACGAGAAGGTAACTGGGAATTGCACATGTTAACACAAACAAACATGATCCCCTACTTTTTCACTTGTAACCGATATAATTATGCACGCTGGGGGACTATTTATGCAATTGAAATGTTAACATCATTACCAGAGAAAGTACAAGAAGAATAATTTAACACTGGAAATTTCCCCGTCAAATTTTCATACGAAAAATTCTGTGGTGTTTGGAGCGATTTGGCGGTTGAAATGTCAGTAATAAAAGATACTAAAGGAAAGAGCACTGGTATTTTCGGGTACACCCTTCAAGAGAACGCTGTATTACGATGGACAGTGACAAGGCATATTTTGGGTAGTTACGCCAAAGAAATGCGATAGAGAGCTGGAATGAATAATGCAAGTACAGAAACATGCCATAAGCGGGAGAGGAAAAACTTGATTACTCGTGACGAAGCCGACTTGACAAAAATAATAACTCACATTCAAATTGATATGACCAATCCGTTTGATATAAATTTCCACGATTCTCCAACAACAGATGTAATTAACATTAGCAGTGGCATGACAGCGGATCCAGAAATCAGCAAATCATTGATCAACTGTTATGAAAACGGAAAAATTCTAATGGAGAAATTTGTTGGCGAAAGATTGGACACAGAAACAAGTGACCCAAAGTCATTTCACGACGCCATAAAGAAATCATCATTGAAAACATTCAAAGACATGTGCAAGACTACTGCTGTAATGGTTGGAAGCAAGAAGAAAAGCATTTCTCTCTCGCCAGAACTCGTGTACCACAGAGCTCTCCTATTAGCCAAAGTACGCCCTGACATTGACTTGCAAGTCGTTTTAAGTCACCCAATGAGTGCTATTCCACCAGCGCTTTTTAAAGAAGACGGAACTAGGAGGAAAACCACGAAAGCTGACTTGTTGCATTCATTAGAGGCGACTTGTGATCAGTCTTCTCCAAACCGACCGGAAAATGTAAGAGGCGCGAGAACAGCGTACGTTATTGACGCAATGGCCGTCTTACAGAGATTGAATACCAAGCCTTTGAAAAGTTTCAATGATGTGGGAAAGGTTTTCATGGCCCATGCTTTGAAACTATTTGACTATGCTGAAGAAGTCCACTTTATCTTTGACCGATATGATGACAAAAATTCAACGAAGAATGAAGAGCGCAACAGCCGCAAAACTTCCGCTGGTCATCGATATCATATTATCGGTACTCGTCCATTGCCAGACTGGAAACACATTATGGAACTGGACCATAATAAATCAAATTTGACTTGTTTCCTCTCTGAATACATTGAAAGTCATGCCAATGTAGTCCCTGCCGATAAAACTATATACCTTGCCGGAGGTTACAAGGAAGGTTTAACGTGCAAAAAGATAAACACTGATAGCGTTACTGTTGCAACTTCATTAAGCAGTAGCCAGAAAGAAGCGGACACCAGAATACTGTTGCACATCGTTGACTTTGACGTCCGTAATAAATCTCTTGATTTAATTGGACGTATTGTTGTACAAACTCCAGGTAAAGATAATTAAATTAAAGTTTTCTTTCAATTAAGGTTGTATTCTCTGGTTTTTAAATCGGGTTATGTAACTAATTTTTATTTTCCAGACACAGATGTAATGATTTTAGTCTTACACTACTTAAACAAATTGACTACCACGAATGGGATATGGATGGAGACTGGCACTGTATCGATAAACACTGATCTACGTCGATTTATTCCGATTCATAAAATTGGAATACAAATTGGAAAAATAATGTGTGACTGTTTGCCAGCGGCACATGCGCTCTCCGGTTGCGACACTGTATCTTCACTCTTCGGAATTGGCAAAAAGAAGGTATTTCATCTGCTAACCAAACTGACAACAGAAGACCTGAAATCTCTAGGAGTTTTCCACGAAACAGAATCTGAACACACGTTATTTGTAGCCAGAAAGTTTGTTGCCAGGCTTTATGATACGTCTATGAAATTTCAAAAGCATCACTCTTCACTCAATAATTTAAGATATAATATGTCAATCAAGAAAGTCACTTCAATTTGTAACCTTCCACCTTGTGAGGCATCGTTCCTTCAGCACGTGCGAAGAGCATCCTGGCAATGCAAAGTCTGGACTTCAGCTCATATACAATGCCCTGAAATTTCCGGTAAGTTCCATTGCACTTCAGGTATGAGAGATACAGTATTGATTAAATGAAGTTATTCGATTAACAAAGCTGTCCTCGAAAAAATATATATATACTCAAATATCATGGCGTAATTGTAACGTTGTTTTCAGATCCACGAGAAAGCGGGTGGGAGACAAATGCTGCAGGTTCCCTAACTCCACTTTATTTCGAAGGACCGTGTGCCTTAGAAATGTTGAAAAACTTTTTTTGTGCATGCAAATCCAAGAAAAGTTGCAGTAACACAGATCTTTGTCCATGCATAAAGAGTGCGGTAGGATGCTCAGAAGTGTGTCGGTGTACGAAAGCTTGTTACAATATTCACAACACCGAAGAGGTAGATGAAGATGAAGGTTAGCACTTTTTAGAGAAGACAGTGCCATAATAATATTTTTCTGTTACTATTTTATTAGAGGTTATAACATTTACCTCTGGTTATAACAGTTTAAGTAGATATACATTGTTAATATGTGTAAGATTTACTATCTGTATGTGTGTGTTCGTAGCGCACTTGCCAAATCATTGAACCGATTTTGGTAACATTTTAATTTAAATTACGTGAGAAATTTTACGTCTTTTGCCGAACTACTAACGTACTAAATACAAAATATTTGATTTCACGTTATAAAAAATCGCTTAATTGATGTAACCGAGTTTGTTAAAAGTTTCAACCAACATCCGGGATTAATATTGGAGAAGCTGTTTTAACTTGAACAAAAAAATGCACCAATATATCGACTGGCGCTGCCTTCGCCCTGAGAAGACAAGTTATTTGGAGTTCCAAGAAACGGTAACTGCGGAACTTCTGGAACAACAACAGCATGTCCCGTCTGAATGGCACACTGCAGAAAGACGGTGCCGTCACCGCTTCATTTGCAAGGACGCCATTTCTTTGAATGATTTCTCCTATACTGTAACAAAGCAACACCCGTCGCGTAGATGTGTAGTATGCAAGAAGCATGGCAATAGGAAGGAAACTCGCTACATGTGTCCAGACTGTGATGACATCGCCCTATGTATTTTTCCGTGCAACAAGACCTACCACACCATGAAAGACTTCTAGGCTTCTCTCGTCATAATATACTATTTCATCATATCCATGCTTGCTCGTAGTACGCATGAACTCTAGTGGTTATGTCTTCCCACAAATGTATTTTTCTCTCTTAGTCTGCTCGTATTATTTCTGAGAGACAATACGCTTGAACTCTGGTGGTTTAACCTTTCCACAAACAAAAAAGGCCCCATTTTGGTTGACTCCTTGGCGTTGGTTATGGGGCTTTTTACTAATTATCAACCACATTGAAATAATAAATAATACATATCTTGTACGACGTTTTTTAATGTTTCCCTGCCATTTTATTTTAGTTTTAGTGCTCCTTTATTTCTAATTAAGTTTTTTAGGTTTTTGTTGGGTTTTAGATACTCTGGTTTGGGGACTCAAAAAATAATTATTCATAACCGTAGGCCTATTGCATGCTGGAAAATGCTATAATTGATTTACTAAATATATGTCTGTATTTTATTTTAATCGTTTCATTTATTTAGGTGACATAAGCAAGACCTTACAAATAAGTCATGCTTTGATTTGGTTGACCTAGTGTCTGGTTTAGTATATATAGGTGGGGAAAGATTGAAAAATTTTAACAATGCAAACCATGTGCTAAATAAGAGACTTTTTTGAACAGGTAAATTGTGAGAAATAAAACATGTTGGACTATTCACTGTTCTTTATATTATTACAAATAAATTAAATTCATAGTCAACAATAGTCCAACGTGTTTCATTTCTAACTGCTAACAATATCTTCAATTGTAGTTGGGGATTATTATTAGAAAATGAACCAAAAATTGCACCAAAATAACAAAATACAAAATTCCAAAACTTGAAAATTTTGTGTTTTTATTTTTTATTCTTTAAAGTTTTTCACGAAAAAAAATAATTTTTCTTCACAATATCCCCACCATTGATGCCTTAAACCGAAAAAAATTTCAGACTTTGATCTTCGTCCGCCATCTTGTAAAAAAATATTTTGTATTATTTACGGCAAATAAAATGATAGAACATTCTATGAATTACGGTGCTTCACTAATATTGGCCTATTATGACAATCAATAACGCTAGACGCATATGGTTTGATGCAAAATGGAGTAGATGCATAGACCTTCATAACTGTGTATGTGGTATTTCGATAGCTATAATATCGTGGTCTCAGTGATTTGATAAGTTTCACGAACCATTCCGTTAAACATTGGAAAGATCGCATTTTCTTATTAATTACCGGTAATACCATAATAAAGGTATATGTGCCGTTTTTCTCAAATGAAAATATAATATACTTCAAAAGTAAGCCTTCCTGAATATTTCTACACTAACCGCATTGACCTAAAGTAAACCATTTCCGATTTAATGCACTATTTACCTATATCGGTACCCGGAAATAACACTTCCTTAAGCCTGGTTAGCGCCGCGGGCGCTGCACCGAAACTCGGGGAATAATAAAAATGATGCTATGAAGTTCACGTTCCAGAGTTCGACCAGCGACAAAGTTTTAGCCAAAGAATCAGGCTAAATAGCAATGCAAATATTTTTTTTGTATTTCAATAATAAATGCATTTAAAATTGAACTAAAGTGCGGTAAATAATTTTTTACTGTAATTTTTTACACTTTTTTTTAATTTGCGACTCTTAAAATACAATATTTTGATATTTTGTTTGCAAATTCTAATAGATGTTGTTAATTCACAACTTTTATGATCAATTTCAAGACTCTAGACCAAAAAATGCCAAAGTTACAGATATTTAAGTATGTTTTATTTATTTTTTATTTTTTTCATAAGTTTGCGTTAGTCTTTTGTTTTGACCCACTTCCGGTGAACTAATTTTGGCCTACTTTATACTGGAGATGTGTCACAGTGTTGAGAACATATTCTGAAATTTGTAGCCTGTTGTGCGAAAAATAAACAAACTTCTACAGTTGAAGAGCTAGCCGTTTGATAATCTTCAGCTAATTATTGTTAGTGTAGACTTGTTGCTCCGGGCGATACCCCTCATTACTGCGATTCCGATTGTTATTATCAATATTATATGATTCCCCTTGTCTGCGCTCTTCTCCCCCATTGTAGTTATTCCGTGAATAACTGTTTCCACTTCCTCTGTTAGTTGGTTGATTCTTGTTTCGGTTACCCCTGCCTCCAGCATACTCACGGTTATTTCGAGTGTATCCCTGATTGTTGCGATTAATTCCATTGTTATATCCAACATTGTTTAGAGATTTCTGCTCAGGCCGCATAACACATCGCGCGTGTGCACCTTTGAGATTCCTAAGGGTTTCTAGTATATCGTCTAATTTGTTTCCGGCCTGTACTAACACAACCTTCATCTCTTCACCAAAATGAGTTTGCAAAAATCTAACTGTGGATAGCTCTTGCGTCGGATATGCTAGCTGTTGTGACTGAGTAATTAGACGATTACAATATTCCGACATACGTCCAAAAGACCAGTTATGTTTTTTTCTGTTTGAATGTGCGCAATTATTTTGCTTTTTTGTTCTTCCCCCCAATATTTGTCAATGACTGCCGCTTTGAACTCCGGATAATTTGCAAATTCCTTATCTCTTGTCCAACCGCGTACTGCACCTTCACAACATTGTAACGCTAATGTTAGTCGCGACATTCGTACTACTTTGTACACCTTAAACCTTTGTTATATGGTTCTAAAGAAGTCCACTGTATGCGTTCCATATGATTGCGTTCCATCGATATGCTTCTTGACGATTACAAAATTAGAAAAGGAAAAAATGGAAGGAGGCTTTAATCAAAACCCCAGAAACTTGCCTATGTAGAGTTACATTCAACTCTTTTCAAGCATAATGTGTAGAGGGTGGGCAGTCTTCATTGCCAAATGTTCTCCTTGCTACTTTACTCATTTGCAGCGGCAGAAATCTGAAAAATTAATTCATCCAGTTAGTGGTTAAATATGAGGAATTGCTTTGAGAATTTCAGAGCCGTCCGTGGTGGCACATACGATTAGGGCGCTGGTCCGAAGCATATGGCTCTACGAGGACGTGGGTTCGAATCCCGCATAAAACAAGGCATGAGTTTTTTGTAATCGTCTTTCATCCTCATCTATCACCACTCGTCTTGAATACCCTTGGTGAATTACTATGAGACGTTAAGCAACAAAATCATCATTTGAGAATTTTATCAGATTGTTGGGTTATACTAGGCATATGCAAAAGTATTAATGTGTGCGAGTGAGAATAGATTATTTTGAGATCGATGTACCTATTTCTAGGTCTGCTCTATACATATAGACCTTGGGACAAACTAACTGAAAGTCTGAAAGTGGTTTTAGGTATTTAAAGCATCGAGTTTTGATTTTCACTTGTTAGCCATCACAAGTTTGGTGGGTTAACCCACCAGGGGTATCCAAAGTACAGCCTCCAGCTCCACAATTTATAGATCAGAATAGAACAGTACTGCAATGATTCTGCCACCTTTGAACTGTACTATCTAAACATTATTTATGTCATAACTAGAGCTGTGAAAAAATAGCATTTATATTCTGAATAGTTAGCATTCATTTTTCCAAATTTAGCATTTTGTAGCATTAATTTTCTTCTTTCCACCAAAACCCCAAATGTGGAGAGTTTCTTGTATTTTTAATGGGGAATGAATTCAAATTATGCTTTATAGGAACATTTCAATTCAATGTAGTCACTTTAAACGTTAGAATACAATGCTAAACCAATTCTCAATTGGTGTAGGTAAACCTTATTTTCAGTAAATTTACCATTTTGTAGCATTTTTAACAATTTATATTCACTGATTTAGCAGCAATAACCTAAAACGCTAAATTTTCATGCCTGTAGTCATAACCCAATCCAGATCTATACAATGCAATGCACCAACAATCCGGAAGTTATTAAATTTACCGTCTTGGCAGCTTAGGGGTAAAGCATCCGACCGGCAATGGGGAAACCGGAGTTCGATACCACACCGAGATGGATTTTTAAATTTCTGGATTGATTTAACCAATTGCACCTACGCGAGTGTTTCACGATTAATTAAATTGAGAATTAAGTGATTACTTATATCAGTGACGTGGAAAGGGTCTCGTCAGCAGAATTATGGAACACTGAGCATTGACCTGTCTTAAACAGCAGGAGAGATAGAGGCACAGTAGGGGAATTAGCAGTGGAGCAAGTGAACTGGGAAAGGAACATGGGAAAACCACGAATACAAACCTGACCTTGGACTGCAAACCTTGGTACCTACAGTAGTGGTCATCTTTTGCAGTTGTACATGCCAAGTCTTTGTCATAGTTTATAATTGCTTTGTATTAAAAACTGAGACCTCAAATGCCTTCCTTGTATCCTAGCATCAAGGTAGTCCATGCTCCATGCGATATTGCAACACTCAAAATTGTAAGCGACTGTGCGCTAGATTGTTATAATTGACTTCGAATCGGAAACCACATCATGCAAAATGAGCTAAGGCTACATAAGTGTTTGACCAAATCAACCGTAACACAAAACGAAGCCTGGAACGTCGAATCCACAATATATAGAGCTCAACAAAGCCGTCGAATCTGCTTTTTGTAAAAATAACGTCTTTGTATCTCTCACTCAAGTAATCACCTATCTCAGATGACGCTCTTTTTGGTCAGAGATTTGTCCGTCACTTCGATACCAAACTATTGGCGACTCTGGTGTACACTTCCAAGGCTTCTTTTGCTGTTTTTCTGAATGCCATATTGACGCTGTAAACAAACTAACTTGTGCCTGGTTCCAGTGTGCACTTTGGATTTCGTCCTGTGCAACACACGTGTAGTTTTTAGAAAAATCAACTTGTATTAGTGCTTTGTCAATGCATGGTTTATTTTCTGCATCATTACGCTCTTATTTGTACTTTTGTGCTTGTTCACGCTTAATGAAGCTATGTTCTAAGAATTGAGGTACTAGTACCTCAATATAGAAACAGTTTATCAGATGTTCCTTCTTCAACTACTTTCATAATACATCCATCCTTCCCACCAACATTTTAAGTTTTCCATATGTGCCAGGTAGCTTGAGTTGGTTCCTCGTCTTCTTTGATATGCGAGTAGGATACCCGGAACATTTTACCATTTTTCGAGATTAAGTCCCAGTGACGTCACGCTCAAGAGGCCTTCCAGCCTCAACTTGTAAATCTTTTAAACTTTCCAACCATTTAAGTTCGGGTTTGCGCCAAGTGTATTATATTTTCAATACCTGCTGTTTTGTACGGTTCATATTTAAAATTGCGATATCAATTTGAAACACGAAGCACTACACACACACTTACACTTTACTTTACACTTCACACTACACTACTTATACTCTAAGAGGAATAATCTTCCCACTTGCCACTTTGCTATAATCAAAGTCACTACACCACTCCAAAGATGACAGAACGCATAACGATGCGACACGAGCGAACCAAATCCCAACTTGCGTCTGCCAATATATTTCTAGCAAATCATTCAAAGGGATGTTTGGATTAGACATGAGTCTGAGTCAAGTGTCCACTCTTAAGTGAGCGACCAGCACACGATACAAGACGGGTGGCTGGTTATAAAGATAGTCGGATAGATGGTTCAGGCATGGGATACGTCAGCCAACCTAAAATTCCTGCTGCTGTTGGGTTGATTCTTCCCTGAAATGAATTGTTGACAGGATCATCCGACGTTGCTTTCCCAAAAAGTAGAGTAAAAATCTTGATTTTTCAACTCTAAAATCTGCCCTCCGCGCGGATGCCCCTATGGCATGAAAGTAAGGGGGCAATGCCCCCCTTTCCCCCCTGTTCCGACGCCACTGAGTCTTAGCCTATATTAGGAAATCAAATTGGGAAATCTTGTGACATTAGGTGTAACAAAGTTATCCCAGCGTAGTTACCGTACTACTGGTCTGTAACAAGCAAACAAATACCACGACACGAACTAGACAATTGCCTTCAGTTTGTTGACACTTGTCCTTCAAAAACAAAGAACGTGGATTCGAGGCAATGTTGAATTGAATTGTGTTGTGCAGTTCTAAGTTTTTTAAACTTCTCTCTAAAACACTGTGTATGGCATCAACCTCCTACACACACCCATGGCAAGATTCTTGGTAATTGTGGGTTCTTTCTACAACATTATGTTTATTAGAATTAAGAAACTCTAATATTGCCACACTCATTAACCTGTTGCTATTTTGTGGCACACAAGCACCAAACCAAATATTCAGGTCTAACATAGAAATTGTTTTATCTTGGAGGCGCGAATAATCTTAACTGTTAAAGCACTCTAACACTACTAATACTAATACTGCACATAATGCTTCACTGAATAAATCTAGTGATTCATGCTTCCGAATAGCCAGTGTGCCTGCATGGGAGTAACATGGATGAACTGTCCATGCAGGAACAGTTAGTTGCCAAAGTGGACACCATGCCTTGGCTCATGCACACTTCGTAAGTGCCATCACTGTTTGTTTCTGGGACTCTGACCCTTGGAACGTGTTGTAGTTAATTTATTACTAATTGGCTTGCATGAATGGTTAGAAACTGCGTGTACTGGTGTTCGGGCCCATCGGCTGGGAAATGAAGCACTGGATTAGATGTGATTAGAGTTCAACGAAGGTCAGCAGGCAGGATAATAATAATAAGAATAAATTGAAATTGATTGTATTATTTAGGATATATAAGTGATGCTTTTTTAACTAAACAACATGCGGTTGCCATCTTTTTCGATTTGGAAAAGGCCTATGACACAACATGGAGATAGGTACGGAATTTTAAAAACTTTACAAGCCTGGGGAAGCAACTCGAGTAGCCACTATGCAGTTTCACACACCTCACGTAAGCTGTGACTGGTCCATCTGCAATGAAGGCTCGAAAATGAACACTTTAATATGTAACATTATTACAAACAAAACCATTTTGCAATAATTTACGAAGGTCATTCACAAAATCGGAAAAAAAAACTCATGAATAGGCGGCTTTGAATCTCTACAAAAATTGCTATTGGGAACTCAGTTCTAGAACTTTTATGTAGTGGCAATCCGTCAACATTGAAGTTCAAAGATAGTTGCCTACAGTTTATATTTAAACTTCAAAGCAAGCTAACTCTTCTGGACGAACAATCCCGTAGACCAAAGGTTACATATTCCCCACGTCACATAAGCCTGATATTAACTTTTTTGGGGTATATATTGCCTAGCATAATTCGGAAGGCGTAAATCAGGTTGAAGTTAATTTAATCTTTTTAACTGATGACTCATGGCAAGAAGAGTTACGTTGTTCTCAGTACCCCACTCTCTTAAAAATGATCGAACTGGGCAGGTAGGCAGTACTGGTACAGATTGGAGTAATACTTCCACCACCTCAACCTGGATCAATAACATTATCATCAACAGATAGGTCAAAAGTATCTACTCCTTGTTGGCTTGTTAGAAAAACAGAAGGCCTAGGCCTATAGAGTTTGATGCAACAAGAATTTCCTCACATTTTAATAAAAGTAACGTTACCATGGCAACGAAAAGTGGGTTTAGTTAAAGCACGTGCTCGCTAATCAACGCGTCCAACCGAGCGTTTCCTAGTATATTAAAATACGAACATGCAAATTTTGTATTAGGCCTAGAGACAATTTACTTTTTTTTATGGGTCTGATGTTTTCGTAATTGGACTGGCTATAAATAAGAAAGTATCATTATATACCCGGATAACTTATTTTACAGTAGACCTAGGCCTACAATTGCTAGAAATTATATTACTCACATAATTTTCTCAAGTGCCACTTTAAAAAAAAGTTTGAGCCACGCATTCATTAGAGGCCTACCAACTAATAACGGGATGTAAAGCAACTGGTAAAATTTTGACTGGAGTCTTCACAAAGGGGTATGACCGTACAAGTCATTTCATATGACAACAGCTGTATCAACAAAGCCTGAAATAATAGGCCTAATATAAATTGAAATTACAATTTATTTATGGTGGATCTGACTTCTGATCACAAAGCACTAGGCCTACATCCTCAATGCAATTTTGGTGTGTAAAGCGATTGTTTGGATTAGCAGTACATTGGGTTGGTATCATACCTTAAAAGTGTGGGGAAATGCTAAAAAAAAAATAATAATAATAATAATAATAATAATAATAATAATAAATAAATTCGTATTTAGAGTCTACCCAATCAGTCATATTTAACTGATTTTCAGTGGGGGACTTTAAACCAAAGCGACGAAGCCACCCCTGTAGGCCCCGACGCAATCGACGAGTGAGCGATAACCAACCAAAGATCGATATTTTTATTTTTATTTTTATTTTTAATTAAAATGTACTTTTCACTTACCGCTTGCCAATAATTGTGCACAAATGCACATATCTTGGGCTATAGGTTTGGTTCATGCGGAGGCATGAAGTTGTCTGTCACGTTCACGTCCTCAGGTAGGCCTACCATAAAAGAGTGTTCTGGCAGCTCCAGCAATTGACCATTGCCTACAGGCTGTGCCTGGGTGTAACCCGAGACGGTGCTGTCAATGGGCCCACACTGGTTCATATAATCAGGGGACCCCCATGATGCACTGGGGCCAGGTGGACCCAATGGCAGCATCATCTCTTCCCCTTGGGACCCTTGGCCAATAGGAGACAAGTCTTTGACTAACGTCATCGACTGTTTTACCGTTTTCAACTTCGCTACTTCCGCCTCCTTCCTGGCAGAAAGCATCTGCCTCCGGGCCTGCTTAGATATGTCTAGGCCTGTTTGCAATGCAGAGGCGAGCTGCTCCTTGTAGGCGGTTTCAACTTTTCTGAGTTCAACTGATTTGTCTGAAAATATACATATTTTGCTTAGAAAATAATATTATGTTCTTACTAAACTTCTTAAACTTAATCCCCCCGTCTGGGCCCGGGGTAGAATAGGCCCAGAGCATGGCTCTGCTAATCGTAAAAGGCGATTCAAGAGAAAAAGTCCAACTCGCAAACATCAGCTAGTATGAAGGGTAGTATATTACTTCCCGAATCTAGAGGCGAGCTCTGGCCGGTTGGGGTGCGTTTTGCAGAGAGAGCTCTCGCGCAACTTTTTATCACAACTTTCTTCATTAAACACAGCCTTACTCATATTTATTTTCTTTTTCACTTTTTTCTTCCTATACTTGCGGCCTTCTCTGCAACAACCACTTACCGTCCCTACCCAGTCAAACCCAATCCCAGCCAATAACCTTTCTCCTTCCCATTTTATCCCTGGCCACTATCGATGACGACCCGGTACGATAAAGGTAATGACCTGGCCCAATTGAGGGCTCTGACAGCTACGGGCTTGTCTGCAGGTTTGCGTCGGTTGTATGCCCACCGTATGTGGACGGTCTGTTGGGGCTGCAGGATCGTCTGCGTGCGGTGCTAGAAGACCGATTGCGCCTGTAGGCATCCGGACGTGAAATTGGCACTTTCCTACACGCCGCTTGATGTAATGGAAATCTATAAGGCTCCCCCTCATGGGTCACTAGCTGCCCATGGGGTCGATCTTGAGTTTACAAGGGGCCCTATTTTGGTTTAGAACCAACATGGGTTAGTTGAGTCCTATCCAAGCAATTGTTGTGGGTTGTCCCCTCCTAACTATGAGTAAAAAGAAGCCTAGGAGATGAAGATGATAAAAAAAATATTGAAAAAGACGACAAAAACCATTGGTTCCATGCCAAAAATTTTGATCGTGAAACGAAATGAAGAAGATAAGAATTTTGAAACTGTGTCACCGTTTTATATACGTAAAGCAATTGAAGGAGTTCCCACGGGCATAAAATCTGTGAAAAGTTGAGAAGTGGAATGCTTTTAGTAAAAGCAATATCTGACTAAACAAAGAGACGCTGCTCAAGGTCACGTCCTTGGGAGAAATCCCTGTTGACATCAAAGCACATACTACTCTTAATTCATCCAAGGAAGTAATTCGGTGTTTTGATCTAGTAAACTGTTAAGTAGATAAAATTTAAGGAGGAATGAAGTCACAGTTGGTAACAGATGTATACCATGTACAAAGAAAGGTAAACAAGGGCGAAAATATGAAGAAGTGCCGACTCCAGTATTTATTCTTACTTTTGGAACTCCCACTCCACCAAGTACATATTTGCTGGATACCTTAAACTTGCGGTTAGACCTTATGTGTCCAGGACCATTGCGCTGCTACAATTCCCAAAACGGTTTGGCCATTCCAAAAGAACTGTAATCAAAAAGCATTTTGCGTGAACTGTGCACAAGAATCACATGGAACGAGCCCTGTAAACCCGAAATCCTTTGTATAAATTGTAATGGCGATCACCCTGGGGTCTTCTTTCAAGTGCCCAAGTATTTGGAAGAAGATGCCATACAAAAGATCCGTGCTGGGGAAAAAACATTCCAATCTTCGAGGCTAGAAAGAAACACCTGAGCATGTCTGCACCAGTTTTTAAAAGATCCTTTGCTGAGATTGCTCAAAAACCAGGACCACCTGTTAAGGATGCGGGACTGCTTCTCAACAAGTACCATGAATAACACTGCTGACCCGGGGAACAGTACTCAGAACTTTTGCAAACCATAACGCAATTGAAGACCACAATTGAAAGCCTCCAAAAACAGCTTGGATGCACAAGCTGCTTTCATCGCAGAACAAAACCAACTTATCAAAGAAATACTGGCCTCAAAAAGTCCTCTACCCACAGGACCAAAAAACCGACAGGGAAACAACAGCGGGAACATGCAAAACCTCAAACTTCCCCTACAAAGTCTAAAGCTATAAAACTAAAAAGGAACAACGATATGAATATGGATTTAGTTGATGAAAACGTGTCTGACTCTTTCCATGATCACTGTAGATTCGGACGATCAGCCAATTACTGTTAATTCTAGAGTAGCAGAATTTATAAAAAGCAACTCTCATCCAAAACAGAACTTTAAAACCCTAGAAAAAAATCTAAACAAAAATTTTAATATTTTAAACTTAAAACCAAGTTTTTAAAGTTTTATAATGGAGGGTTTTAATGCAATGGAACGTAAGAGGTTATTTCACCCGTTCTGAAGAATTAAAACTTTTAGTCTCAAAGCACAGCCCAGCCATTTAGGTCTGCAAGAAACCCTTTTTAAATGTACGGGACAATCCTAGACTTAGAAATTACTTTTTTTAAACAGAAATGATGACACCTCAGGAGACCGAGCCAAAGGAGGAGTAGCTACTATCGTACACGATAGTATATACTCAGAATTGTTGCCGCTCGCAACACCTCTGCAGGCAGTTGCTGTCAGAGTTGCTCTTCCTAGCCTAGTCACACTATGCAATCTGTACCTGCCTCCCCATGCTGTGATATCGAAAAATCTAGCCAATCAACCTTTTACAAAAAATTAAACCACGTCCATTCATTTTACTCGAGATTTAATGCTCACCATATTTTGGGGAAAACGCCTCATAACCCACGGGGAGTTTTAATCGAAGAAATTTTAACGACTCGAAAACCTAATCCTTCTTAACAACAGGGACCCAACACATTTAGCACTGCCAAGGGTTTCCCTACTCAGCTATAGCCCTTTTACTATATGCTCTCCTTCCCTTTTACTTGATATTGAGTGGGTGTCCTGCCAGATTTAAGGGAAGCGACCACTTCCCTACCTGGTTAGGATCACCCACCAGGGAGAACCAAGACAAAGGTCACCTAAGTGGGACATCAAGAGGGCTGATTGGCCAGCATTGAGAAAACTAGCCGTGTTGAGTAAAAACAAATATGAAGACATTCAAGACGAAGTAAATTATATTACTAACACAATTATCTCTGCTGCCAAATCCACAATCCGCAAACATCCATACACCCTAGACGCTTACCAGTTCCTTGGTGGAACGCCGAGTGCAAGGAAGCCATAAAGAAAACGGCGTAAAGCTCTGAAAGTTTTTAATAAATTTCCAACACAAGTCAATCTGGAGTCTTTTAGAAAACTTGGGGCCAAAGCAAGATCTATAATCCGTGTATCTCGGAAACGTTCTTGGGAAGAATACGTCTCGTCCATTACGTGTCGAACTCCCATGAAAAAAAGTTTGGGACAAAATCAAAAAGATATCTGGTAGGAATACATTTTTAGTCCCTCCGGCATTCTTTATGATAATGTTTAAAAACATCTCAATTAGACATTGCCGATTCCTTGGCAAACACTATGCTAACGTCTCCAGCTCCAAGCATACTCCCCACAATTCCTAAAGAACAAAGCCCGTGAAGAATCATACCATTACATTTCAATTGCCAAAACAACGAAAAATACAAAAAAGCCTTACCCAGGGGAGTTCGTAACCGCCCGTGATGCCTGAGGAACTCTTTCCCTGGTCCTGATGACGTTCACAACGAGATGATCAACGCTATCCCAAAATCTCAACAATTCATTCTCACACCCTAAACCGCATCTGGCTAGAAAGAAGCATTCCTAACTCCTGGAGGGAAGCATAGCAATCCCTATACTAAAACAGGAAAAGACCCAAAACCAACTTGTAAACTATCGACCAATTTCAACTCACGAGTGCCTGTGTAAGCTTCTCGAACGTATGATCAATAAAAGATTAATGTGGATTTTGGAGAGCCGCAAGCTGCTTGTCCCCGAACAATCTGGCTTTCGACAAGGGGCGATCGGTTCATGACCACCTTGTCAGGTTGGAAGGGTATATACGAGATGCATTTTAACTAAAAAAACACGTAGTGGCCATTTTCTTTGATTGGAAAAAAGGGTTACGATACGGCATGGAGATATGGCATTTTAAAACTTTACATAACCTGGGGCTTTAAAGGGCACCTGCCCATTTTATTTCAAACTTTTTATTGATAGAATTTTTAGAGTTCGAATTGGAAATATTTTTTCTAGACCTTTTATCAAGAGAACGGAGTTCCACAAGGATCAGTTTTAAGTTTTTGTTGTTTTGCTATATCTATCAACAGTATTACCTCACATATAAAAAGCCAGTCGAATCATCACTTTTTGTAGATGATTTTTCCATTTACTTCCCAGCTCGTTTTGAGTTCGATTGAACGTCAACTACAACTAAACATAAAGCGCCTTGAGAGATGGTCAGCTGAAAACTGGATATAATTTCTCAAACACTAAAACCACATGTGTGCTATTTAGCCTTCGGGGGGATTATTCCTTAATCCCGACCTGCATATGGGAAGCCATGCCTTTCCATTTGCCGAAATTGCACGATTTTTGGGAATGTTATTTGATAAAAAGTTATCGTGGAAGGCCCATATCCACAGCTACGAAACCCAAATGTTTAAAAGCTTTAAATATTCTACGAGTGCTAAGCAATTGGGGAGCTGATCGTACTACCTTTTTACATCTATATCGCTCCCTCATCCGCTCCAAGTTAAAATTTTGCCAGTTTTATTTATGATTCGGCTAGGCCTTCTTATATTAAGACTTTGGATACAGTTCACCACAACCGGTATAAGGGCTATCCACAGGAGCTTTTCGTACGAGCCCTATTCCAGTCTCTATGTGAGTCTGCAGAACCATCTTTGTCCTCTAGAAGAAAGTACCTAATGCTTAATTATATTGCCTCATTAAAAGGTTCCCCTACAAAACCCAGCCTATAAAGCAGTTTTTGACCCTCCATTTCAAAATCGGTATGAAGTTCGCATGAAGGCCTCAAGACCAGTGGGCATCCGCCTCCCTGGAATTTCTGCAAGCCTTACACATAAACACTTCCCCTTGTTTTCTACAAATCAAGTGGGGCAATACCACCTTTGGACACTAATAAACCCCTGTTGCATAACACAGCTGACAAAATATAAAAAGGCAACCACATCAAACACACAATATCAAGCACTTTCAACGAAATCCGATACAACTACAAAGATTTTTTTCAAAAATATTTTTACAGACGGTTCCAAAACTAAAAATACAGTTGGCTCTGCCTTTACAGCGGAGAGCAACAACTTCAGTTTTAAACTCCACTCCATATACGCGTCACAATGCAGAACTGTTTGCAATTCTACAAAACCTCCTGTTTGCCCCTTTATTTAAAAAGGACTCCAAATTCTTAGTGTGCACGGATTCTTTAAGTTCCCCAGAGGCTATTTTCCAAATTTACACTACACACCCATTAGTTAGTAAAATACACCGTATACTGTCCAAACTTGGGTGCAAAACAAAAAACAATAGTTTTTTTGTTGGGTGCCAGGCCCTTCTGGGATTTTAGGAAATGATCTCGCCGACCCAAGTGCCAAAGAAGCTTGTAACAAAGAACAAATTGATTGCCAATTAGTCGTAACGCCTGATCTTAAAGCATTATTAAAACTTAAACTTAAAGAAAAGTGGTGCGAAGAATGGCATATCATGCAAAATAATAAGCTTCGCGAAATAAAAGGCGATGTAAAAACCCTTTGGGTCTCTTTCAAGGCGCTCTTCTCGACGCGAAGAGGTTGTTCTGACCCGTCTAACGCATTGGACACAACACATCTCACTCAAGGATACCTTTTTAAAAGGTGAAGGACCCACCATCCTGTGAGCAGTGTGGTGAGATTTAACTGTTAAGCACATATTAGTAGAATGTCCCAACACATGGACGAGAGGAATGATTTTTAAAAATAAACCTAATTTAAAAGAAATTTTATCTGATGAATCTGAGAACATAACCAATGTTTTTAAATACCTGAAATCAACACAGCTGTACAATAAGATTTAAAAACAACATGCCATTATATAAGAGAATACGGGCACTGATAACCTTAGTGTTGTGTGCCCTTAAACCCTAATAACTAACTAACTAACTTAAACTTAATCAATTATTCCATGGGACTTTTTATCTAGATGCTGGTCGATGTGCCGGAAATGTGTGGCATCACCTGATGTTTGAACGTCGTACGTTAGTTCCCCCGTCTGACGCAAAATCACCGCTTGTCGCCATTTCGAGGAACCTTGATATCAGCGCATAAACACAGTGTCACCTTCCACAAACTGTCGTCGAGGCATGACTTTGGCTCGTGGCTCCGGCTGAATAGCATCCGGATGCAAGCGATCGAAACATGTTTTTAGGCATCTGCGCATTAGTAGCTCGGCCGGTGAAACTCCTGTGGATGCACATGGTGTGGTGCGCAAAAAAAAACAGCAACAGTGTCAGGTCTACAGAGAGCTAGGAAGAACCTGTTGCCATCTTCTTGAGGGCTGACTTAATAACTTGCACCTCCCTCTCCGCTGCGCCATTACAGGATGGTTGGTACGCAGGTGAATGAATCCGTCGAATCCCATTCGCTTATAAAACTGTACAGATCTCTTGAGATTTGAAAGCAGTGTCGTTGTCCGATACTAAGACATCTGGTAGCCCATGGGCTGCAAACATGTCCCGTTGATGAGCGATGACCACTTGCGAAGTCATGGATGGAACTAATCTTACCTCCGGCCACTTGGTGAAACACACCACGACAAGAAAAAGCTTACTCTGAAAAGGGCCGGCAAAGTCCATGTGTAACCGCGACCATACGTTAACCGGCCTAGGCCACTCCGGGCCTTCAAATTCCAACTCGACACCTTCTCGCGGTTTGGCCCGTGAATAGGGGAGTTTCACTCCCTGAAACTAATGGCGAGCTCTGGGTCGTCGTCGGGGAACCCCTTCCCTTTGACCACCTCCCCGACGGCGACGACAAAGACAGCACGGACGGATGATGACACAGACGGAGACGACCACGACGTGGGGGAACCCCTGCCCTCCCCATATGCTTGTGGCTGGTTCTGACTAGCACAGGCCTGTCCACCCCTTGTCCCCCCGCGTCATCCCTTACGTCCCTCCCCTTCTCTCGATTAGCCAAGTTGCATAAATTGAGACTAAAGAAATACCCAAATCAATAAAAAAATCCTAGGGGGGTTTGGGCGGTTCTGCTGTACCGGATTGGGGGCATGATGTGGGGTTAAAAACCTGTCGTCATTTTTTAGTGTATGAGATCTTTATTGATATCATGTTATATTAGACATGTCAGACATCCTGTGGGCACAGCTAGGCACACTGGGGGGGGCTTCACTTTTGCACCACCGCCTGGCCTCGTGTTCCCTGCCCCCAAACGCAGGCGCCCCCCACTGCCTGCTTGGGCCCTACAGGCGGGATATTTGATACAAAAAAACTAACATAACATCAATTCATTGTCACTTTCCAATTATTTTAAATCAGCGAATTTGTTTTCACTTTTAAACGTTTCTGAACACATTTACTCCCAGTTCCGATCGTTTTTTTTCTCTTCTCCCCGAAATCCATCGACTACTTCCGCGTTCAGACCAGGTGCTTATTGTTGCGCCTTACTCCCCTTTTTAATTTTGCTCCAAATTGTCTCTATGGGGTTTTAAAAACAAAGTACGGGGGCAACCGGGGCCCGTTGGCGGCCAACTCGTCGATCACGTATTACGGGGATATTTCCCGGCCCTTCCCAAACTGTAACAATACAGGTCTGGTCGGGATGGGAAGGGGAATTTTAATTTATTGTTTTCCAAAAAATTCAATATTTCTCTCCCTTTTTTTTGTTTTTGGGGTGGGGGGCCTAACTGATATTTTTGGAGTGAAAACTTGCGTTATCTAACACAATTGTACTTTTTTCGACAGGAAAATTTTTTAAAAATTGATCATTGAACCCATTGTTCAATAAACAGCCGTCAGTCCTGATGGTAGTCTCGTTTGAATGCGCTATTTCCTTAGCCGAGAGCAGAAGACACCCCGGCACCCACTCGTCCGCGCATAATACATGAGCCTGGTTTAAATTCGAAATACTTTCAATTAGAATTCCGCATTTTTTTTTTGTATTTTGGGCCCATTAAAAAGTTATTTTTAAAAAAATTAATTGCTGATGAGCCAAAGGATTTTTAAAAAATCTGAACTAACACACTCATTTTAAGCGTTTTTTCTATGTTTTTGGTTGGGGGAAAAGGCGAGAGAACAAACAGCTTACCTTAAAGGTTGAGGAAGCTGCTCGAGACGAGGTGCACTATATTTACAAAACAAAGTGACCGGGGCTTTTTCACGCAAATGCCCTTGATTCCTCTCGCTTGCATACCGTCCATGTTGCGCATCTAGAATGTTGCAAATGCACCAGAATCGACTAAAAATTAACCTCAATCCCACCCAATTTATAGGGGATTGCAGGGGGAATTCATTTAGGCCCAACACCCCAAACCTGGTCCTGAAGCCAAATGCAAAAAACATTTTCATGTCATGGTGTCAGTAATCTCTTCCACCTGGGGAAGTAAAAGGGGGGGTTCTTACTAAACATACCACGGAAGCCAGATGCCCTACCTTTTTGCAATTCCGCACCTTTTATTATGCTGGGCTTTGGTCAGAAAAAAGGGCCTTAAAATTTCCAACTCGCACCTTCTCGGGGTTTGGCCCGTAATAGGGATTTCCCTTTCCCAAAAACTAATGGCACTCGGGTTTTGTCGTGGGGGAAAAAACCCTTTTCCCTTTGACTACCTCCCCGAAGTGACACAAAGACAACAGGGACGGATGATGACACAGACGGAGACGCCCACGACGTGGGGGAACCCCTGCCCTCCCCATGCTTGTGGCGGGTTCTGCCCAGTACAGCCCTGTCCCCCCCCTTGTCCCCCCCGGTCACCCCTTTACTCCCCCCCTTCTTTTCGATTACCCAAGTTGCATAATATAGACGTAAAGCAATATCCAATCCAAGAACCCAAGTGTTCCTCCGACCCAACCGAAGCATTTGAGGTTGGGTTTGGGCGCAGATCTAGGCCTAGGCTTAGCCTTTGGGGCCTAGAGGACTGCAGCCACAGTTGTAGGTTGAACACCAGCCTAATAGAACCCCGCCTGACGCTCGTGGCCCAAAAAGGGGTTTTGATTTCTTTGTTCTGTAAGGTTAGGGCATCCCCCTTTTTAGAAGGGGCCTACGTAATTCAGTAGACATGCATTTTTTAATGACCGATCGAGGACATACTGTCCTCCTCTGCGAAATTGCAATTTTGCTTTGGCCTTTTAACCCTGACATGAACTCGGAAATATTTTCATTGGGACCCTGTCCCATACAGCGAAAAACGTACCTTTCGTGGCGATAGTTCTTTAGTGGTTCGAAGTATGTAGTTAGAGCATGCTTGCAAGTTGATTTTTTATTTATTTATTTATTTATTTATTTATTTATTTATTTATTTATTTAACGTCTATCCTATTCAGTTATAAAAACTGATTTACAAAGGAGGACAACTAAATAAATCTAATTACATAGATGCAGAAACAACAATAAACTACATTTTCATAAATATTTGAAATAGTAGCATTACAACAACAATGCATTTAAACACAACAATTTTGGTAACAAATAAAAAAAATATATTTTATGCATTTAATGAATGAATCAAATATAAAAAAGGGTGTAGAATAAAAAGAAAAGAAAAGAAAGGGAAAAAAACAAAAGGAAAAAAGAAAGAAAAAGAGAAAGAAAGAAAAAAAGAAAGGAAAAAAAAACATTAAAAAAGAACAACGAAAAGAAAAAAAACTGATTTATTAGACGATCCCACTCAAACAAATATGAGGTTTGCCAAAAATCAGGAACAGCAAATCAGGGAGTATAATCAAAAACTTTCGCGGAAGAAAAACACCGAACGCGAAATCTATATTCTTGTGATCAATCTTCATTTTTGTGTTCAAATCTTGATAACATTTTAGTCCAAAAAATCTTGACTCATATATATAATTATATCAGATATATAATTATTTAAAATTGTTCATGTCAAACTGATCACAGCAATGATACAGGACATCTAACTCAAGTTGCAAGCTCCATCAGTGGGCGGAAACCAGACAATCTAGGCAGAAAAAATAATTGAAATACATTTTTAAAATATCATAAATCAAAGCAATAATGAACAAACAAAGAGAAAAGCAAAATCATTAACAAGAACTTATGAAGGTAATTAAACATTACACAAAATACACAGACAATAACCTACAAATAAATAGTAAAAATCAATTCTTTGCTCTTTGATTCATTATCATTGCTTCAATTTAACTTTTAAATTGTACAATTCCTAGATCAGTAAACTGGCTTCTAATATCATAAGAAATTGAATTTCAATAGGATACGCCTCTGTACATAAATGACTTCAAATGAATGACTAAATGCTTCAGAATTTAATCTAGGAACTTCCAATGAGTTTATTACAGTAGAATTTCTATCACGATCAACAATTTTAAAAATATTTGGTAGAATACCTAAAAACATACCTTTCAATATTTTGTATGTATTTACCAGCACGCTATACTTCATCCTCTCCTCAATCGTGAAACAATCAGACTGCAAATCTTGGCTCAAGGGAAATGAATCAAACAGATGGTCAATTCTCTTCTGGAGTACAACATACTCAGTAAAAGGGTTTCTAACTGCCCAAAACCACAAAGGGAAATAATCAAAAACCAGAGTGAATATAAGAATCACAAGTAACCTCCACATTCTCTCAGTTACAAACCTCTCATTCTACTTATAAATTCCAATTACTGATGATACTTTATTACACACATATTCATAATGTTTCTTAAAATTTAAACTTACAATCTAAGAAAACTCCCAAGATATTTTAATTCATACACTCTAGAAATTAATTACCATTACAATTTAACGTCCAAATGAATATCATTCATGCTTCTAATCATTAGCCTTATAAAATCATAAAATTTGTTTTACTATAATTAATATCAAGTTCCTGAGTTTTAAACCAATCATCCATTTCCCCTTTAGAACTTCTTGAAGACGTCTTACGAAACTCTTCGACATCCACACCTTCTAAATAAAAGACCAAGTCATCAGCATATAAGATATAATTGATGCCTCCCATTATAGTAGATATATCATCTTTTATAAAGAATAAATAACAGGGGTCCTAATATTGATCCTTGGGGTACGCCACAAAATATATTGAATACTTTTGAACTATATTTTGCAAGATTTATAAACATTTTTCTATTTAAAAAATAATCCGCCAAAATTGATAACAAATAAGGACTTACGTTATACCTGGTTTTTAATTTTATTAAAAGAGGTAAAAAAGGTACTGAATCAAATGCTTTCCTAAGATCAACAAAGACAGCTCCATCCTTACCATTACGTTTATCAATCCCTTCATGGATAAAATCTGTAAATGCTAGAAGGGCACTTTGCGTTGACCTACCTTTCCTGAAACCATGCTGGTTTTCACTTAAGACTATATGGTACTCTGAAGAGACGCGGGCTTCTCCGATTAGACCGTTAAAAATCTCGCATCCGGGGGAGAAGCGGGAGGGTAGGGGTAATGATGGCGAGCCGTTGGAGACTGGGAGTGGGGGATATAAGTAACTCGATACTTCACAATCACAATCACAGACCCAGCTAGTATCTGCACGGAACTCTCGCAATGACGTGTCGCTTGCCAGTCAGAAGTAGTTTTTAGATCGGGTCTGGGAACACTTGTCACACTCACTGGAGATTTATTCTGTACATATTTCTTCTGTGTTTAGATGGATGGTATATAGTTAGTTGTACGCCAATCAAAATAAAATACTTTTGTCAAAACAAAAGGTTATTTTATTTATTTCACTTATTGAGGCACACTACTCATAGTCATCTATACCTAATAATACCATAAAAAACAATGTGTTGACACTTGCAACTATAATGTTGTAAAACGGTGTTCTGGACATCATGACATCATGGTGAGAGGAGGAAAAATAAAATTCTAGCTGTTTTGAAGGGTGGATGATAGGTTGATAATTTATCAATCTCTTGGTGCTTCAAGTTTTGTTTTATAGATATATCATCAGTATCAACACTACAGTTTACTACAATGTTACACAAAAATTAATAAAAATAATATATTTTCACATATTTGTTTGATCAAAATAGTGTAAAGTACACACACAGTTGGTAGTGTGCCATTTAAAAAACAGTGAGTTGAAATTATTGTCATATCCAAAATATAGATGAGGGGGTGAATAAAATACTGACTTCTCAATACTGCTTTCAACTTTGTTTGTTGATCGAGTAGTCTCATTACTATATTTCAGTAGGCCTACATTGTTTCCAGAAAATTTATGGTAATGTGCTCATTTTGAATAATTGCGATATATTATAATAATAAGTCATACATTATCTATGATTTACTTCGAAAAATATATTATCCAAGCATTTTACTGAACTAGAAATCAAAATCAACCCCTATCCACTTACATAAGATGACATGACACGCACTAGCGCGTAAAAGTAATTTATGCGTACAAGTAACATGGTATTGTAGAGTTGTACTATCTCCGAACCAAAATTACAAAATTGAATCAGTTTTAGCCATGGTCAAGGAAAAATTAAAGTTTATATAGTTCGTCCGTTTACAGTTGACGAATTTGGAGTTCCTCAAAGGGACAAAATACCTGATTTGTTCACACCTCTTGACAAGATCATTTTTCTCTGGTTCACCGGGAAATAGTCTCGGAGATCCCCAGTGATTGACATATCTATTATAATGAATAGCAAACCCGTCGCCAAATCACTTAGTTTAATTTCCATTATTGCGCTTCATTGGTTTGCCAAAGAGGCGCACAATGAAACTTCAGCCGGGCAACATTGACGACGGTCAGCGAAGACTGAATTTTAAATTACAACCCTCGTAATTGGTTATAACAAGTGGCTTACATGTTCCCGCTGTGTCGGCGAAAAAGCCGAAATTCGTCAAATGTAAACGGACGAACTATAACTGGCAGTGGCCGTACGACAGGGGCGGATATGGGGAAGGGCGGGGGCGGGCGAACGCGACCATCACGACTCTCCGGTTTACGTTGCATAGACAATTTCACATTTTTTAAAGTTTTTTAAGCTTTTAAAAATTGCAAAATTTAAGAATTTGATAGATCTCCTACCCCAGTGTCCTCCGGACGACCCCATCCAGCCAATTGTTAATTGGACGCTATTTCTACCAAAGTTACTTTGTATGTAAATAGATAATTGTAAAACACAGTATCACTATCAACTAGTACGTAATTTTACATTGTTACAGTGACAAATTTGAAATTTTTCGATTGGCAGAACTGAATCTTCCATCCGCAGCTCACACGCACTAACTTAAAAAAACAAAAACGAATGCGATGTGTAACCAAAATGTTATTCGTAAATTTACAACTTCAACATTAGGTCGCGACCCGATTGAAGAGAAATGATTATCTCATTTCTTTTCAACTCCGACACTGTTTGCGTATGGCTCTACGAGGACGTGGGTTCGAATTCCGTACATCACATGTTTTTTTATTCGTCCTTCACCCTCATCTTTCTCCACTCATCGTCTCGAATAGCCTTATAGTGCATTACTAACATAGGTTAAGCAACAAAAATCACCATCGTCTCCAATGTATTCTTTTATTGTGAAGTCTAATTATATGTGAATCGCGAATATCAAAATTCTAGAATGAATTCTTGAGTTCTTCATAATATATTTTGTGAAATGATAATTTGTAGTCTGTGGCAGTATCTTTAAACCTAGGATCCAAGAGCATAGCCAATATGTAAAGCTCATTTTGAAGATACTGGTCAGCTGGAAACCGGCTGATCATACTCTCCAATTGGGCCATCAAATTCCAACTCGCAACCGCGTGGTTTGGCCCGTGATTAGGGAAGTTTTTTCCCTGAAACTAATGGCGAGCTCTGGGTCGTCGTCGGGGAACTTTCCCCTTCCCTTTGACTACCTCCCCGACGGCGAAGACAATGACAACACGGACGGATGATGACACAGACAAGGACGACCACGACGTGGGGGAACCCCTGCCCTTCCCTTTCTCAATACTTTGTTTTTTTCAGTTGCATTGTGCATTGAACTTACTACACAAAAAGATTTTTCCCCTCTGTCTTTCCGTTTTGAAATACCAACTTTGCCCAACGAAGCTCATTCACTTTCACCCATTGTCATTGTTTTATCGGCTACAAATGTATTTTTGAGAAAATCTTTTCTTGTTTGTTAAATTGTAGGCCTACCACATGAAAACAACAAACGTTGTAAATTGCTACAGTGGAAAAAAATTGTCATAGAACGAACAGTAGCCTAGGCCTTTAAACATCCTAGACATGTTTGTTACAACTTTTTCTCCGAGTGAAAACTCGCGATTGTCTCCATCTTTACCCTCATCTCATCTCATCATCATCTCCAAGTTCCAAGAATTTCTGCCGGATCTTGACTACATGAGACGATAATTTGTTTCATTTCTTCGAGTATGTTTGGTGCAGGTATTTCATGATTTTTGTGGTCCGTTGGCCATTGCCCAGAATCGAGACTGAGCCAGGACGGGCCAAACCACCATAAGTCAGATTTGAGAAGTTGCTTGGGAGTAGCACTCCGTGATAGAATGTCAGCGGGGTTATCGGTTGAGCAAATATGTCTCCCCAGGTGCAATGTATCGAGAGACTCTGAATTTCTGAAATATGTCTCCCCAGGTGCAATGTATCGAGAGACTCTGAATTTCTGAAATATGTCTCCTCAGGTGCAATGTATCGAGAGACTCTGAATTTCTGAAGGGCCATCAAATTCCAACTCGCAACCTTCTATCAGCAAAATCATCTATCACCACTCATCGTGTCGATTAGCCAAAGTGCATTTATATGAGACATTAAGCAATATCTAATCAATCAACTAATCTTCTCTACCATGTTCACTGGCATATTGGAGTTCATATATTCCTGTTGAGATATTTATGTCTTTCTCATTTGTTCCTTGATCGATTTAGATCCTCTCTTTTCTTCATCTTCATTGAATGCACCCGCCAATTCAAGACTGATCACCTCAAGTGACTCTGCTGTCTCCCCATCTGGCAAAGTATCGGGCTGCCACAGGACACGCCTACACGAGTGGGAGTTGAATATGCGGATGGTGGATAAGAACGATTGGGAAGAAGAAGGGACGAGGTAGTTGATTTTGTTGTGTCTGTAGTGCAGGTGGAAAATGAAGATGGTGAATGCACACAACACAACAGGAGAAGAACAAATGGGCAAGGCGGCCAACGATTTTGATATGGGAGTTTGGATTCTGGGGGTGAATGGTAGGGCAGGCAAGGATTGTGGTTCAGATTTTAATGATAAAATGGATTTATTAGTTAAAAGATGCGGCAAATTGTTTAGCTATGTTTGTGCGGACAGCCCACAACGGTGTTCTTGCATCAGTCTTCGGCTTTATCCCTTTTCGTTTTATAAGCCTCATTTGGTCTTGGTTGCCAGTCTGGCCATTGTGTGAAGACGTGATTGCCCCGTGACTTTCGAGCATTTACTTCATCTTTTCAACGGCTTCCTTCATTGTAACCGCAATTTTAAATAGCAACACTTAGGCTATAGATAGGCCTATAATAAGTATCGTAGCATTCTAGTCTAGTGTGTTCGCAACAAAAAAGGCAAATATGTGGCTATTTGTGATACAAGCAAGCCGTTTTGCACAAGTGTTACACTTAAAAATTGAAACATTTTGACCCGCAGCTCATAATGATTTGAGCATGTGGGGGGCGCGTGGGGGGTATTTAAAAAAAGGGGGAGGGAATTATTTTAAAGAATTTGGAAGTCGATATGTACAATAAGGGTGTCATTTTCACATATTTTGAGGTCGACAAATTTAATGCCGATAATTTAAACTTTGTAAGAGCAACCATTTAGGCTCCAAGGGCGCCATATTGGAAAACGGCCCCCACATACACAATAGTTTCTAAAGCACGTTACTTGGCCATCATTGGTATCAATTCTGACTAAATCGTACTCGCTGAACACGCCTGTGACTCTAGATTCGCGATAGGGCAACCAACATTCCCGGAATGCCGCCATTTTGAATATTACAGGTGTCCGAGATGTGGTCAAAGGGTCTAAGGGGTAATAAAATCATCAATGTTTCATATTTAACCAATATTTTGTGTTTCAATAAGATAATTTTCTCAGAATGTGAAGATCATAAATCATGATCATAGATCATCGTATGATACACTTACAAATACAATAAATAAACTATAAACATTTACATTACAAAACTTTACATGACTTTACAAGCCAAGACTTTTTAAACTTGATAAGAAATTAACTTCAAAGCATTGTATCACTTTCAGGATTTTCCTCCTTATACGATTCCATTAACAGTGAATAAACAACAGCGGTTGTTACCTGGTGTATTGCTCTTGACTTCGTTATATGGGTTACCTGAGGAGAATAAAATGTGAATTGATGATTCATGAACACTGTTTTCTGGGAAAACACGCCCACACAGAGATATATATGTACATCATAGACCTAAGTGCAATGTTCGTAATAATTACCTTTAAAAGAGCTTGGGCTGAACCCACTGTAGTGATCTCTGAATTTGCAATGATACTCGCCCAGCCACTGCCCTCTAACATCTGTCCAAGAATCCGCAAGAACCACAGTTCGATGTGGAGGCGGGCCAAAGGAAAATTTACAAATTTTTTCCGTAAACATTTGGCGCATCCAGCTGGATTTGTTTTGCAAGTGCAAACAATGGTTGGTTGCGTTATTTTGCGAATGAGGTCCATGCCATGTTTTATCATTGATACATCAGTAGACTTTTCATGGAATAGTGGCAAAAGAGAATTTATTGCAGATCTCTGCATGTGGCTTGTGTCGTGAGAGGCATGAAATGCACCCCACGACAAGTCAAGCAAGCCCTCCCCCAGCCCATCAGAAAGATGTCGATGGACGTTCGTTCGTGCTGCTTATTGTGCCTCACAGTATCCTCTATGGGCGTCCTATGTCGGAAATTGAGCATTATCAGTTGGCAAATCGTAAGCGCCGGGAGGGTTTGCCCTACATTCGTTCTTAATGGTTGAACCATAGAGAACCATATTTAATAATGGCAAGCAGGCAGATGGGGGTGCAGTTCTCTTGAATGCTAGTATCAAAGTGCCTGTAAAGGACGTGGAGGCATTTGAGATTGCTTTCTTATTTTACCAACAAATCGATGAAATGCGATGGCGTCTCTTTACTGGTCTTGGTCCTCTCTACCAGGCGGTTAAGTATTTCAGCATTTTTGGGGATGAGAAAATAGTCCTTACCAGATTTTTACACTTTAGTTTTGGGAAATGGGACAAAATTTTAAGCCCGATTCGTAGTCTTTTCCTCTTTGAGAGAAGCCCTCGTCAAAAACCACGCAGCTGCCCACAGTTTGCGCCTGTACAAAGCACGGAGACGGCCATTCTGAATACGCACTGCTCTTCCATAGCGATTATTTTTCCGTTTATGCACATAAGTAGATCAGCGAATGCAAGCCCTTCGCAGATGATTGCATCTTGATCACCTTCAGAATAGCACTTTCTGTCGGCATCGATTGAATAATTGCACTAAACATCGAGGATGATATTTAGCTTCTTGGGCTACCAGATCTCCATCAAGAATTAGCAGTGCTTGAAGCTGCGTGTCCCCCAAAACTTGTGCACAGTGTTTTACTTGCTCATAAATATTTTCAGTTTCACATCGACGAAGTTGGTTTCCCCGTTTAGCCGGCGCAGTACATATAAAGCATATGTCTTCCTTAACGTTTACGACTGGAGTGTGGAACGCATAGTTTTGCAGATTTCCTGGATTCTTGTCATAGATGTGGAAGGTTCTCCTACTTGTGGTGGTATAGAATCTCTTGAGTCTTTTGCTTTAGACAAAGGTTGTACTTAAAGCTTTAAACCTCTTTGGCTCACGGGAGGTCATAGCGCATGTTTTATGCCATAGTGCTGACTTTTCTCTTAGGGTTGGCCTCTATACCATGGCCCTCATCCAATACGCTGACATTGAAACCACAAGGTAGGTGAAATCATAGGCCAGGAGCTGGCCAAAGGCGGACGCTAGTGTAATATAACCTCTGTTTCGCATTGCGTGATTAGGATTTTTTGCTGAGCAGATTGTTCACCACCACCTTTTTGGGCAAATGCAACATTTGCTCCAAACAAAGCGTGGAGGAAATGAGGCAAGAGCTGCAGAGACACTACCGAAACTCTTTGCTTTCTTTTCGGACGTTATGCAGGCGAGATATATCCGTAGAAAATTATACATTTCACTTAGCCACATGCCAATCACCTTGTGAGTGCAAAAAACACAATAAATTAATGTTAATCTTAATTCAAATATCAATAGTTGTACAGACTGATTGTCTGGCCCACAGTAGGAAAATAAACCCCACACCACCCATACCATGAAAAATTATGCAATCGCACTTTAAGTATTATTGGTGTGTTTTAGGGAGCATCATTTAGTGGGAAATTAATACCAATCATGCCATATTTACACACAAAAGAAGTCTCAACGTACTTGGGGGGTATTACAATATGGCGCCATTTAGGCCTAATGGTAAGACCTACGAATTTGAAATGGTCCTCAATAAAAGTTTTGACCTCGAAATATCTGAAAATGACCCTTTAACCAAATTCCACCAAGCATGCATAAGTTTATGTTCAATTCACAATTTGACCACATCTCGGACACCTGTAAAAATCAAAATGGCGGCATTCCGGGAATGTTGATTGCCCTATCGCGAATCTAGAGTCACAGGCGTGTTCACGAGTACGATTTAGTCAAATTGATACCAATGAAGGCCAAGTAACGTGCTTTAGAAACTATTGTGTATGTGGGGGCCGTTTTTCCAATATGGCGCCCTTGGAGCCTAAATGGTGGCTCTTACAAAGTTTAAATTATCTGCATTAAATTTGTCGACCTCAAAATATGTGAAAATGACACCCTTATTGTACATATCGACTTCCAAATTGTTTAAAATAATTCCCCCCCCCCTTTTTAAAAATACCCCCCACGCGCTCCCCACATGCTCAAATCATCATGAGCTGCGGGTCAAAATGTTTCAATTTTTGAATGTAACACTTGTGCAAAACGGCTTGCTTGTATCACAAATAGCCACATAATTTTTTGAACACACCCCACTATTCTGACATAAAATAGCGGTAGTGTTGGCGCCAGGCTTTAACGGGAATGTCAAGGAAACTATCGTCGATGCTCGCAAGTTCGAAAAAACTTTGCAGCAGTCTGTGACAGTGTCTGTAGTAGGTGTGGGCCGGACCGCGTACTGACTTGATATTCAGTACAAACAAAATTTGGGCCTTCAAATTCCAACTCGACACCTTCTCGCGGTTTGGCCCGTGAATAGGGGAGTTTCACTCCCTGAAACTAATGGCGAGCTCTGGGTCGTCGTCGGGGAACCCCTTCCCTTTGACTACCTCCCCGACGGCGACGACAAAGACAACACGGACGGATGATGACACAGACGGAAACGACCACGACGTGGGGGAACCCCTGCCCTCCCCATATGCTTGTGGCTGGTTCTGACCAGCACAGGCCTGTCCACCCCTTGTCCCCCCGCGTCATCCCTTACGTCCCTCCCTTCGTCTCGATTAGCCAAGTTGCATAAATATGAGACGTTAAGCAATATCCAATCAATCAATCACAAACAAAATGGTATTTTTCTTCAGCAGGCAGAAATAATAATAGGTGTTTATTGTATTTATATTTTAGTTATTATTTGTAATTTGTATTTGTCCCATATTTATGCTATGCATATGTCAGTGGACTGAAAATAAATGAATAACGTCACGCATACAGAAATATCACTCACAACCAATGAATTACACTTCTCAGAGCTGATGTGGTACCGTCATCAACGCGATTTTGAAAAGCTTCAACGCACTTAACGTGCAGCATCGATATGACCTCGCCGCCCCGCACCTTTTGACTGCCACCTCGACTCGCAGCGTCGCCTCGCGTCTCGCACTCGCAGTTGGTCTGTTGTTCTACTATCTCTTGAAAACATTTTGATGAACGATTAGGAACGATTTTGCATTCTAACTCCTTTTCAGTACACAACTTATCGAAGCAGTGTATTTTTTTAGCTTGGGTACCTTCTTTTGCATAGATAATTATTATTTATTATTTATTTATTTTTTATTTAACGTCTATCCTATTCAGTTATAAAAACTGATTTACAAAGGAGGACAACTAAATAAATCTAATTACATAGATGCAGACACAACAATGAACTACATTTAAGTAAATATTTGAAATAGTAATATTACAACAATGCATTAAATATTCAACAAATTTGATAACAAATAAAAAGGATATTAAATGCAATTTATGAATGAATCGAATATATAAAAAAGGGGGTGGGGAATGAAAAGAAAAGAAAAAAGAAAAGAAAAGAAAAATAAAATAAAAGAAAAAAGGAAAAAGGAAAGGAAAAAAAAGAAAAGAAGAAGAAGTTCCTCCGTTTTTATATTTTTCCCTACAGAAATAGCTGATTGAATTGAAGCCTTGTAAATGTATACTAGAGACCTGTTCTTCTTTTAACCAATGCTCGGAGAGGCAGACTGTTTCACACGGTTGTGATAGTAAGTACAACTCGAGTTCATCGACTTTGTTTCGTAACATTGTATGTTTTTGTACACAATACGCAAAATAATTTATTATTAAAGACATTGTCCGAGTTTCCAAACAAGTGTCTTTTAAATAATTCTTAAGATTGTTAATGAAAAGAATGTATTTGCAAAAAATGCCTATTGAGGGTGGTGTGGGTCGTATGGGGCTTTCTTTTTAACTCGCGCAAAATAGTTTTGACGTCAGTGCTGGGCACGGTCCTCGCTCTTGCTACCTGCTACGGAGCGAACTATTCAGTGTGTACGCCGAACTCTTTAGTTTGCATTACATTATTGTTTGTGGTCGAGGACATTAACTTACCTATTCGTGCTAGTTTGCAGGCTTGGTTCAAACAGGCAAAAGCCTCAAAACTGTTGGTTTCGTTAGACGAAAACAAACGAAAAACTCTGTATCATTCCATTCATCGAAATGACTGCGTCTAATTGTCGGGCCCCTTTATTTATTTATTTATTTATTTATTTATTTATTTATTTATTTATTTATTTATTTATCTATTTATTTATTTATTTATTTATTTATTTATTTATTAGTACATACATTTAGTACATACATTAGTACATACATTTTAATAAAGTTACATGTTATGATACACTCCTACTTGATGCCCTTATATTAAATTGAGATAATCTATTTAAATTGAATATAACAATAATTATTTCTTACTTAGTATTAAACTATTGGTTGCCATCTTATTTTTATAATATAATTAAATATTCTGTTAAGCAATAAGGAATAGTTAGTTAAGCCTAATATAATATTTCATAGAGAACATACCATTTTAACAATTCAATTTCAATTTATTTCAATTTCAATTTATTCAGGCTCAAGTACAGAACTAATAGATACAATTTCCTGATTGAATGACTGAAGCCACATTAATACAAGGTACTTGTGGATGGCTTCTGTCATTCATCTTTGAGCACAATAAAACTAATAACAATTACTATGAATTACAATCCTAAATTATTACTTAATCTAAAACTAAACTACTTCTACTAGTTATACTGTTCAAATATTTATATAATCTAAAATTGTATTTTCTTTCTTAATAAAGCTACAGTATGTTTATAATTTAAGTTCAGAAACCTAACAATATCATAACTTTTGATTTGGTAAGAGGTAGATAATAAATGGAGAATAAACATGTTTTTTAAAAAATAAATTTTAATTAAACTAAACGAAGACAAGCAAAGAAAAGAGTCTAACTCATAATTTGTATTTTTTGTTTATAATTTTGATTTCTATTATGTCCTCAATCACATTTTCGAATGTATTTAATAGCCATCTATGAAGTGCTTTTTTGAATGCGTGAATATTAGCACACTGTTTTATTGTTACCGGGATTGTGTTGTAGATTTTGGGTCCAAGATATATTATGTACTTTTGCAGTATCCGTTGTCGTACATGTGGTAGGGATAACGTTTTGTTAATATTATTGATAGTATTGTGGTTGTGGTTTATTGAGGGGAATATCGATTTGTGCTTTTTAATAAATATTGAGACTGTTTTAAAATATAATTTCCGAATTGATAATATTTGCGAGTCTTGAAAAACTTTACAGGTGGAATATCGTCTTGGTTTCCTGAGCATAACTTTAAGAATGAGTTTCTGCATGATTACTAATTTTTCTAAATGTATGTAGTAGGTTCCACCCCAAGCTAGGATTCCATAGCATAAGATGAATTGTATAAGTGAATAGTATATGGTTTTTAAGGTAGCCAGTGACAATATGTCTCGTAGACTATAGAATTTGTATACAGTATTACGCAATTTGGTTGTTATATAATTTATATGTCGATCCCATTTCAAATGTTGATCAATCTCTACTCCGAGATATTTTACACTGTATTTTTGTCCAATACTTTGACACGTACATTCTAGTTCTGGAAGCTGACATTTGTTCGAGTGAATTTTTAGTGTTTTATCGGTTGGTTGACCTGAATTGTTTAGGGAAAAGGCAATATGAAAGGTTTTTGTTAAATTCAGTGACAATAAATTGCTGTCCATCCATTGTTTTACTACTTTTGTTTGCTCTTCAGCTACTTTGTATACCTCATCCCAATTGTTTCCTTCAAATAGAATTACCGTATCATCTGCAAATGTTATTATTTTTCCTTTTATTTTCAGGTTGCATAGGTCATTAATAAATACTATAAATAATAGAGGACCTAAGACTGTGCCTTGAGGAACGCCATAGATGAGAGGAAGTGACTTACTCAGAGTATTGTTTAGTCTTACATACTGATTACGATCTTGTAGGTAGTCTATTATAAGATGTAGCGCGTTACCCCTTATCCCACAACGTTCCATTTTTTTAATAAGGATTTTATGCGATACCGTGTCAAAAGCTTTTGCCAGGTCCAGAAATATTCCTATTTGTTTTTTGTTTTTGTTCACGTTAGTGTAGATCGAGTTTGTGAGTTCATGTATGGCATTTTGAGTGCTTAGTGATTTTCGAAATCCAAATTGATTAGGTGATAGTACTTTATTTTGTTCTAGAAAATTATATATTCTAGATTTGATGCATTTTTCAAGTATCTTGGAGAAATTTGTCAATAGAGATATGGGTCTATAATTTGTTATAAGTTTTTTCTCTCCACTTTTAAAGACGGGGATAATGATTGAAGTTTTGAAAGTGCTAGGGAAGACACCATTTTCAAAGCATAGATTAAAAATGTGGCAAAGCGGTATTGTTATGTATTTACTAGCATTTCTTATTGTTGTTGAGCTAATATCGTCAAATCCTGATGCCGCATTAGGTTTAAGTTCCCGAATGTATGTAGCAATCTCATCAGGAGTAACAGGCGTTAGGAATATAGATTTGTTCATAATTTTTGAATTAATGTTATTTTCTAATATGGGACTATTATTGGTATTATCCATTTTTCTATGATTTTGTCAGCTAGGGTTTGCCAAGATTACCAAAGAAGTCAATAAATGAGTCGGCTACTAATTTAGGATTTTATGTAGTATTTAATACTCCTCCCGGTGTGACTATTTCTTTAATAGTTTTTTCCTTTGGTTACAGTTTGTGATTTAATTTATTATTCGACAAGTCTTTTTGATATTCCCGTTTGTCTCATTAAATTTATCAGTGTAGCAAGAATTTTGTACTGTTTTTATTAGTTAGTTTATAGAGTTGTGATACAGGATGTACTCGTTCTTCAAGTTTATATCATATGGGTTTTTTACTAGCTTCTTACTCATTGAGTCTCTTTTCCTAATTGCTGTGACTATTCCTGAGGTAATCCATGGTTTTATCTTGTGTGTTCTAGATTTGCGTTTTACTATAACATGACTTGAGTTTGTTACATGCATTTTAAATGTTTCAATAAATGTTTCGGTAGCAAGATTCGCACTTGTATGATTGCTGAGGACTTTTTCCCAGGTTTCATTCTCTATGCAATCGCGCAATTTTTTGTAGTCTATGCAGGTTTTAATTGGGTCCATTGCATTGGTTTCTTGGATTTTATGATTAAGTTGCTTCGTTCTGGTGATGAAGATTGGAAAATGATCTGTTATCTTTGTGTTTAGGACATAGGATTTAAATTCTCTTTGTTTTTTTGAGTTTAGGATGATGTGATCTATACAACTAGTACTTGTCGGCGTTATTCTCGTTGGTGTATTGACATATGAAAGGTATCCGTTGCTGTAAAGTGCGTTCAAATAGTCTCCAGTAGAAGCATTCTCTAGCTTATTGTTTGTATTTTTGAGTATATTAATATTTACGTCACCTATAAATATGTTGTGTGCGTTTTTCTCTGTTCGATTTTGCAGTGAGTTTTCTATTTCAGTTATAGCTAGTTTTACACAACCTGACGGTGACCTATACATGGCAACTAAATTGTATATTTCGCTTCCTTTAGAACATTTTATATGAACACTATTGGCTTGTGTGATTTCGCTAATTTCTGTTATAAATTTTATGTTAAGGCAGTCTCTAATGTAGATAGATATGCCATCAAATTTCGATAATTTTGCTGGAAAGTGAATATTAGTGTAACCTTGTATGTTAAATTCATTGCCCACTGCGTTTACGATGTGAGTTTCTGAAAGAACTATTATATCTACAGGAGTTTCAATTTCATGCAATAGAATAATCAGCTCATCGAAGTGCTTTCTATCTTCAATTATTCCTTTGTAAAAACTAAATTCGTTAACACATGCATTATCTTCGTCTGTCATTTTAGTTATGACTAAGGACAATATTTTAAAGTTAGGCTTATGGTCTCAGGGTGTTACTCCTTACTAATCTATTTATGATTTATAAACTAATACTAATTATAGGTTACTACGATACAAATTACGTTGTGATTTGAATCCTTTTTTGATTCAAATGGACTACGTCTAAATACATTTGTGCTGATTGGTGGATAGATTTAGATATAACGAATTAATGTCTGATAAAAGTATGTTGCATCACATAGAACGTTCGCATCATAGATGTTTTATAATTGATTAGGGTGATAGTAGAAGATATTATGAAATGATGTAGGGCCTAATTAAAGGTATGCAAATGTGTAGTAGTTAGATCACTATTGTTAAAATAAGGAGTTGCGCAGGACGGTGTACACTGTACAGTCGATTACTTTACCACTACCAGTTTTCCGAGGTCCTTGAAGTTCGAGATGCGATATTTTACTCCGTTGTTAGTGGCAAGGATTCTTCCGTCTTCAGTCCAAGCGTGGTACGGTCCTACAAGGTTTCGGGCTTCTCTGAGTAAGTTCAGACGATATGCAGTAAGTGACTCAGCCAATCTTTGTCCCGAGCCTTTCAGTCGGGATTTGTTTCGCCACAATTCATTCCGGGTCCGGTACGCTATGAGCTTGAGTATTATTGGGCGACTGTAAGACGTGTCATCGGTCGTGGTTCGCGGTTTCCCCAGCCTGTGACAGCGATCTACCATATCAATGTTGAAGTGTGGTAGGTTGAGTTTACTTTGCGTAAACTTAACTACCACTTCCTCAATATTTTCACTTTCACTTTCCGGCTCTGGGATGCCGTGAATTATGACGCAATTCCTTCTACTATATTGTTGCTGTTCTTCGAGGTCTTTTTCTATGTTGGTGAGCCTATTTCCAATGCTCGATTGCATTTCTTTTATCTCATTACTGATCGAAGTCTTAAGTTCTTCTAGTTCTAGAGGGGCCTTCAAATTCCAACTCGACACCTTCTCGCGGTTTGGCCCGTGAATAGGGGAGTTTCACTCCCTGAAACTAATGGCGAGCTCTGGGTCGTCGTCGGGGAACCCCTTCCCTTTGACTACCTCCCCGACGGCGACGACAAAGACAACACGGACGGATGATGACACAGACGGAGACGACCACGACGTGGGGGAACCCCTGCCCTCCCCATATGCTTGTGGCTGGTTCTGACCAGCACAGGCCTGTCCACCCCTTGTCCCCCCGCGTCATCCCTTACGTCCCTCCCGTCGTCTCGATTAGCCAAGTTGCATAAATATGAGACGTTAAGCAATATCCAATCCAATCTAGTTCTAGTCTTAGATTCCCGGTTGAAGTGTTTCTATTGTTATCGTCTGAAAGGTTGTTTTCTCCGTGTTTGTCTATTTTCTCTTGAAATGATTTTAGCATTTTTTCTACGTTCGCCTTGTAGCCTTCAAAATCCGCCCGTATCTTGTCAGTTTCCGCCCCCTGCGCATTCTTCTTACCCGCCATGGTACTTCAAGTTCAATGGATGGCAGTTCGAAGATGATGGTGTACTCTGTCGGCCAACTGTTCAACTAATTCCTCAGTACTAATACTAATCTATATCTAATATAAATCTATTGCCAAGTTAGTAATATGATTTGATATACATTTTGGGTCGTCGTCGGGGAACTTTCCCCCTCCCTTTGACTACCTTCCCGACGGCGACGACATTGACAACACGGACGGATGATGACAAAGACGGAGACTACCACGACGTGGAGGAACCCTTGCCCTCCCCATACGCTTGTGGCTGGTTCTGACCAGAACAGGCCTGTCCACCCCTTGTCCCCCCGCGTCATCCCTTTCGTCCCTCCCTTCCTCTCGATTAGCCAAGTTGCATACATATGAGACGTTAAGCAATATCCAATATCTTTGTACACATACGTCTGATCATAAGGTTACAATACTAAACCAATAGAAGTGTGCTATCTGATTTGCATCGGGTTTCCTAAAACAACGTTTTAAATTCACAAATATTTTTTAGCATGTATTTGAACTTAATTGGGGAGTTTTCAGCTAGTTGATAAGGAATTCCACCTCTGTGTCGATATATACCCGAAAGACCTTTTCCCCCTAGTTTGACCCCACATCTTCCGCTATCCTTCATACGCAGAAACACATAAAACGAGATAATCCACTGCTTAACAATTTGAACTAGAAGACCTTCTCTCTTCCTAAAATTCTTGGAGCCTTGACTCACTCAATTGTTCAAATATTTTGTTTCATTCATGCTAAATTCTTCAAAAAACTTTTTTTAAATCTCTCTTAGTTATCTCACATATTAATAGAAACTATGGATAACAATAATCCCACTTCAACTTACAATTCTTCACATTCTGGTCCCAAAATTATCCCACAGCCCAACGTAGAACTCAAAATATGTCATATTTGAACGTGGTAAAATCAAATTTAAAAATACTCCCACATCTCGCCGCCAACCAACTCCGTCATAGACATGTCATTAATCTTTGTGCACTAGAGTAGTCGTACGCGGTCTTTTTGACAGTGTATTAACTTTCATTGACAAAACTATGATTGCAAAATATTAGTCTCTAGTGCTAGACTTAAATGTTTGTTATAATTGTAGCACCAAAGAGAGTCCCAAGTTTTAAATCATAATCAGAGAGGGCATCAAACAAAAATTGTTTTTATTTCGGTTTGGTTCCGTTTCAAAGAAATTATTTCGGTTCGAGAAGAGAAGGGAGATGGTAACATGTCTAGTGAGCGAAAATAAGCAAGTAAACAAACAAACATCCTGAAAAATAAAACGTACCGGAATTTCGGGGAAATTGCGACATTGACCCGAAACGACGCAGTGAGACCGCGGGCCGGCCGAAAAAGATTAATTTTGTGAAAGCATGGAACAAGCAACGCTGAACGTTGAAACGCAATTTTTTACCAACAGAACTTTAAAAGTCATAATTGAATTGGCAACATTTTATCTAGATCTTTTATCCAAGAAAACGGGGTACCACAGTGTTCTGTGTTAAGTGTTATTTTATTTGCAATTGCTATCAATAGCATCACGACCTTCGTTAGGTAGCCTGTGGTGTCGTTGCTTTTCGTAGACGATTTTACAATTTTATTTAAAGCCGCCGAAATGAGTTCCCTCGTAACATGGTCCAATGAAACTGGTTTTAAATTTCCAGTTTCCAAAACGACATGAACATTTTAGTCGTCATCGAGGAATCCACTTCCGGCCAGAGCTCAATATGGGTGGTCAAGATCTTAATTTTATCAACTCTGCTCAAGTGTTGGGCATGTTCTTCGATGAGAAACTAACATGAAAGCCACATTTCCAACAATTAAAATCAAAATGTGATAAATCTTTAAATATTCTCCGAACCCTTAGCAATACGTCATGGGGTGCAGATAGAACTATCATGCTGCTAATATACCGAGCTCTCATCTGCTCAAAATTGGACTTTGCTAGCTTCATGTACAGCTCTGCTAGGCCATCCTATATTAGAACGTTGGATTCAGTTCAAAAATACTGGTATTCAATTATCGACAGGAGCATTTTGAACCAGCCCTGTCAATAGCCTATACAGCAAAGCAGGAAAACCTTCATTACTTACATGAAAAATTTACTTGATGCTTAATTATGTGACTGCGTTAAAAGACCACCCTAAAATCCCATCTTACGAAGCTGTTATAAATCCCCCTTTTAAAAATCGTTATCACTTACGTCAGAAAGCAATCAGGCCAGTAGGCATTCGTTCACTCGAGCTTATAGAAAAATTAATTGTGTGGTTTGCCCTGCCTTTATCCTTCATAACGTCGTATGGTCCAGTCCCACCTTGGACTCGAAGTAAGCCGACTAGCATAACTCTTGTACTTGAACTAGTTGACAAGATTTTCTGATACAGGGATTTTACTGGATTAGAACATTGTGCTTGTGTCGAGAGATATTCTTGCTCCATTTCGCAATCTTCCGGTAGGTCAATATCCCGATTTGCATTGTTGTCACCATCATATTCCATTTCTTGTAACAACTTAACTTTTCAGATTCAGCTGCATCTTCATCTGTGACTAGTTGGAGCTTGAATCTAGGATCGAGCATTGTTCCTATTGCGTAGCAAGGTTTTGATTCATAGCCATTGTATTGTTGCTGTATTGAAGCAAGAACAGTAAAACTTATAACATATAATATAAATAGACAATGATCATAAAGTTCAGTTTCAGTAACTAGGGAAACGCCAAAGTCGTTGTTAGACGAGTGAGTGAGCCATGTGTTGAGTACTCGGTAACATTCCTTTTCTTCCCCCTACCTTTGGCCTCCCTAGCCTATCATTGGCTACAATGGAGCATTATGGCCTAAACTATGGCCTAAACTTATATACCCTATTATACGAATATAATTATCAAACTTAAATGCAAATGTTCCCGGGTACTCAACACATGACTCGCTCACTCGTCTAACAACTACTTTGGCGTTTCCCTAGTCTAGTTGGCTAAAGCGCCCTTATAGCAGAAATGTGGGAGACATGGGTTCAATCCCCTGGTCGGGAAAGATTTTGTAATTTCTGGACTGTATTCCAAAAATTATTAAACGTGTTTTGAAATGCATAATAACGCAGTGTAGTCCATCATCTGTGGCAATAGGGCCTACTATGGTAAACATAGCCAGTACGAAATACGTGAAAATATTGCAAGGTTTATCAATCTACGATCGGAATTTGGGGGTACCTTGACGTGCAACATTTGATAGACCTTACATGGGCACGGCATTTCACGGCCAGGCGAATAACAAACAAAAAATATCTTTTCAAAATCTAAACCATTGTCTTAATATATTCTAAACATTGGAAGCCTATTTTTCAATTTATTATTTCTAGTAGGTTTAAATCGCAATGGATCGTGCTGATTTTGTTAGCAGTTCTCAGTAAACTCGTACCGGATATCTGTTTAAAATTTCAGCGCAATCTGTTCAGCGATTCGGCTGATTTTCAACGTACACACACGCAGACTTACAGAATAAGCGCCTTTTGAGTTGAATGGAGATCACTCCGTTCGCTGCGCTCACTCGTTAATAATAGTTCATTTTTCACAATAATAGTTAAGTTTTGGTTGGTTGAAGGGAGAGAAGGTTATTTTTACAGTATTCCGACATTGCGTTCGATTGGGTATTTGAGTTATGTATGAGTTCTGCAAGCCCATCTCTGGTTGCAGTTAAGAGGTGACTAGAGTCATCTACAAATTGCGTCAGTATGCCTACGTTAAATTTGTTGGGCATGTCGTTTACATAAAGTAAGAAGAAAAAGTTAGAAAATACAACGCAACTTCACTGGATCTTCACTTCTGTAGTGCGAACGACCGTTGACATGACTTTGTCATGACCTAGACAACGCCCAATATGGTGCATTGTATATCTATATATATATGTATTGTGTATTGTATATATTGTATAAACAATAACATCTTAAAACGTTGGTCAATAACCATTGATAGCATATTTATAACATTTCGCCACATTTCGCCACATTTGGCCACATTTCGTTAGGGAACCTAACTTTTAATTTGTGGTCAATACTTGGCATATATGTAATACCACGCTTGTCAGCATTTGTAGTTGTACTCGTAATGAAAGACGAGATTTTTTTCTCGATGTAATGAAGGAGAGAAATTATCATCGACCTAGTTGGATATTCTTCAGAGCACACCTCACGTGTTTCTCTGTCCGACGGTTCAACTTCGATTGATCCCTCTGCCAGCATCCACTCAGAGTTCGATAGGTTGTCAATATTTCTGGAACCTGGGGGAACCCCTGCCCTCCCCATACGCTTGTGGCTGATTCTGACCAGCACAGGCCTGTCCACCCCTTGTTCCCCCGCGTCTTCCCTCACGTCCCTCCCTTCGTCTCGATTAGCCAAGTTGCATAAATATGAGACGTTAAGCAATATCCAATCAATCAACTTTTCTTTTGGTCATCTCCGGTAATCAAATCCTTTTCGATGATACTCCGAAGTGTTTTCACATCCCCTACTGCATTATTGTCACTCTCATTAGTCATTACACACTGACAGGGTTTTAGCTATGGCCGTTTGTTTGTAACTACCCAATCCCGGTAGGCCTTCAAATTCCAACTCGACACCTTCTCGCGGTTTGGCCCGTGAATACGGGAGTTTCACTCCCTGAAACTAATCTCGAGCTCTGGGTCGTCGTCGGGGAACCCCTTCCCTTTGACTACCTCCCCGACGGCGACGACAATGACAACACGGACGGATGACACAGACGGAGACGACCACGACGTGGGGGAACCTCTGCCCTCCCTGTATGCTTGTGGCTGGTTCTGACCAGCATAGGCCTGTCCCCCCCTTGTCCCCCCGCGCCATCCCTTACGTCCCTCCCTTCGTCTCGATTAGCCAAGTTGCATAAATATGAGACGTTAAGCAATATCCAATCCAATCCGGTAATGCCTTTTTTATGGGATGAGCGAAGCAAAGAGTTATATTTCACTGACCCCCCAAAAAATTTATTTCGTTTTTTTTTTTGTATTTTTGTCTGTTTGTTTGCTGTCTACCGGGCAAACGGCAAAACCGATCTTGATGAAAATTGGAGGGGACCTTCGAAATCTCTGAACTTTGACCTGCCACGTTTTTGGGTACAATCGAAGAAATATTTCTCATAAATATTGTACTTTTACGATTTTTTCCGATTTTTAATGCGATATTTTCGTGACATTTGGGCCGATTCTTACCTAATGGGTGGGGCTACAACGTTAATGTTTTACATGTACATTAAGGTAATGGTTATGTATTGCTTTATTAAAGAAAAAGTAGAAAAAGTTAGCCAGAATTTATAGAATAAAGATTTTACTATGAGTTTTTTCAGGTACATAATAACAATTAACAAGCAACTTGTAAGTAGTAAGTAATTAATAGAAACTTGACAACAATCACCTACAATGCGTTCAAAAAGCACTTGAAGAATAAAGAGGTCCCACGCATACTAAAAACTTACAAAAAAGGTCATCCATCAACGCGACCAAAAAAAGTGTTTGTGAAGCTTCCTAGTTATTTTCAATGTATCTGTAGTACCAAGCTTGAAGTCTTGAAGTAGATTTTATTACTTGATTTCTTTCAGTAAAAACGAAAATCGAGCACTACATTGTGCACAACCTATATGTAGGGTGCATAAAAGGAATTATGGAATTTGAAAAGGCCTGTCCATGCTGTCACCTTACCTACAGTCTCAACCAGTATGCCATTAAGGTTCAACTCATACCTTATTATATTACTCAACAAAATTAATTACACACCTAAAAGCACATGCGCCACTGCCATCAACACGATTTGAAAAAACATCAATACACCTTGCGTGGAGCTTCGATATGACCTCGCCGCCCCGCACCTTTTGACAAATGCCGGCACGCACACAGCACAGCAGAGCCTCGCCTCGCCTCGCAGTCGGGCTGTTGTTCTTGTCTCAGGCAGACGTGTTTTGTCCACGCTCTTCGTTCTGGTCTCATTGGGCCTCCACAGTACACAGAGTGAGCTTCTGTTGCTGCTGTATGTGTTGCTGTTCACGTCTTTGCTGTGTCCTCGTTCTCATTCATCATTTTGTTTAATGTTTGCTTTCTTCAGGAGGTTGTTTGTTCTGTCCGGACTAGAAGGTTTAGTTCTCTCTTGATTCTGTTCTGCTCAGTGTTGAGCTCCGTCTGTTCCGTCAGTGCAGCCCAAGGAGTTGATGTTCAGAAAGTGCTAGGTTCTGTTCAATGTGATATTAGTGCTTTGACACAGTTTATGTGCTGTTCTTTTTTCCGCTCTTAGTTCCGCTCTTGTTTGGACTCCACAGTACATGACGTTGGCTTCAGTTTCTGCTGAATGGCCTTCAAATTCCAACTCGACACCTTCTCGCGGTTTGGCCCGTGAATAGGGGAGTTTCACTCCCTGAAACTAATGGCGAGCTCTGGGTCGTCGTCGGGGAACCCCTTCTCTTTGACTACGTCTCCGACGGCGACGACAAAGACAACACGGACGGATGATGACACAGACGGAGACGACCACGACGTGGGGGAACCCCTGCCCTCCCCATATGCTTGTGGCTGGTTCTGACCAGCACAGGCCTGTCCACTAGGGTGGAGTGAAACTATACACAAATACAAAAATTATTGATTATTGAAACGGAATAGTTGCTAAAAGCTGTATTGGTACTCAACCAAGAAATGTGTTAAATTTGGATTTTATAGATTCAAGTTTTGAGGTGCCCCAAGCACCTCAAATATTCTCGATTTTAGACATTATCGACCAATTTTCGACGATTTTATTTTACCATGGAAAATGGGAAAATCAATTTAGAATGGTTGCAACATTTCGTCTGATGACTCAGTTTATTAGTACAAAAAACATTGTTGGGCAATACATTAGTTTTGAAGTGCCCCACTGGTGCCAAACTTTTACCAAAATCTTAATATTTTCAAGAAACAATGGGCCTTCAAATTCCAACTCGACACCTTCTCGCGGTTTGGCCCGTGAATAGGGGTGTTTCACTCCCTGAAACTAATGGCGAGCTCTGGGTCATCGTCGGGGAACCCCTTTTCTTTGACTACCACCCCGACGGCGACGACCAAGTCAACACGGACGGATGATGACTCAGACGGAGACGACCACGACGTGGGGGAACCCCTGCCCTCCCCATATGCTTGTGGCTGGTTCTGACCAGCATAGGCCTGTCCACCCCTTGTCCCCCCGCGTCATCCCTTACGTCCCTCCCTTCGTCTCGATTAGCCAAGTTGCATAAATATGAGACGTTAAGCAATATTCAATCCAAAATTCAAGAAATCACATTTATGCACATGCAGATCTTATGTTTGAAAATCAAGTTTAGTAGGTTGATATTAGTATTTTAGATAAAATATTCACTCTTTGTTTCGAATGACGGCATGTTATCGCGAGATAAAAGTCTTTCTCTGATGAAACCATCCCTTGCATCATGTCCACAGACAGCTTGGGACGCCTCTGTCACCAGTTTGATGCATCGTTCAACTGCCTACGTGTGGCATGGGAATTTCAGAACGTTGTCACCTGGTTGAAACCCATTCTCCACAATTCCTTTGATGATCTCAATAGACAAATGTGAGGTCAAAGGTGGCTCAGTGATTTGCAAACTTTGCCACAATATGAGTTCAGTGTAGTCGGAAGTCTCAAAATTGAAATCAGGCACAACAAACTTACGAATTCCATCCATTTGTTTTTGAGATCTTGCTTTAAGAATACGACGATAGGCTAATTCTCGAATAGTTTTTCTGTTGTCAGCCAACATACATAACAGAAGATTTTCGGGATGCCCAAAATATCCATTTCTTTGAATAACTGGATCGATGACACATTTTAAATCGTCAGCAAGATAACGACTTAGTTTTATTGTTAACCACAGATGCCGAGCTCCCTTTGTGCAAGAAGAACTTGTCTTGATCTTTAACCACATTGGTCCATACACTTTCACTACAAACTGTGCTAGTGTTAGTAGATTTTCACCTGGGTACTCAGTTGCAACGTACAGTCGTAAGATTCTGTTGGCAGTTGTGGGCCATCTTGAGTGAGACATTTGTCCAGGGTCCCCGTTTGCCAAATCCGGGGAACATTTTCCCGTCGCTATAGCTTTCAAAATCTCAAGCATATATTGTTGGTCTGTGCTGAGATCAGATTTATCTATTACTGTAGGAAGTGTAGTTGGAATGATAATAAAGTCCACAACAGGAAACTTTTCACAGCATTGCAGTTGCTTCCCTATTGGACCCGAGAAGCAACGGCGGCGTATCATAAACAAATTAAATTGATTTTTTAGGATCCTACCAATGAAGGAAAAATCTTCAAAATGTGTAAATCTCGGAATTTATTTGTGGCTAACCTTAGTACTATACTACTACTATATACTACTTTTTCTACTATATACTACTATATAAATGTATCTTCGGCATTCGATGCGGGTGACGGTGGGCGGGGGTCAAAGATCACTCGCGCGATGACGCTTCATTATACCAATACACATACATGGCTCTAGTTTGCGAAATTAAATGTCTCGCATATTAGATTACTAGGAAAACGCTTAAGTCCCGCCGCGTTGATGGATGAGCTTTTTTGTAAGTTTTTAGTTTGCGTAGGACCACTTTTCCTTTGCAAGTGCTTTTTGAATGCATTGTAGGTGATTGTTGTCAAGTTTCTATTGTTTATTGTTTATTGTTCTTATAAACCTCAAAAAACTCATATCGGTTTAGCCGGAATCGTGTTAAGAAACAGACAAAAATACGAAAAAAAGGAAAAAAAAAAAATCCGGATTTTTTTCTCCAGTGTAGTAGAATGGAATCTTCGCTAGGTCGATCCAATAAATTCAACGCATAATCAACCACTACCAATACGTTGTATGGCTTGAACTTGTATTAGGCCTACTAAATAATAAATAATATGTTAGTTGAAGTTAACATTATTGAAGTGTGCGTTCGCGATTCTAATTTCTGTTATTTCACAATAGAATCCATTTTTCAATATATAAAATCATAATTACCGACATAACTCATCTACTAATTACCTATTTACACAGTATGCCCTATGTGTTATAACATGTAATTATGTTGTTTTTTATGTTGTTTTTTAGGTACTATACAAGATAATCGGGCTACGTGGACAGTTAATCAACCGAAATGCCTCCGAAAAAACGACAAAAACTGTATTTGGACTTGAATGAACCAACATTCGGTGTAATTCCCGCTCGAACATAAGAGGAGTTTGGGGAAGGCACCGAACTCTACTTTATTTGGTTGGCACATAGCCAAATTGTCCCCTATGACAACCTTCTTGGCCTTCGGGGCAGCTTTGTGTAGGGGAAAAGGCGATTCTCGGTGCGCAGTTTTGCAGTCTAAATAACACTAACACCATGGATTAGGCAATATCTGCGACACTCCAGTATCGTCACGATAAACGTCACTGCACATATAGAAATACAAATCACAAACAATAAATTACACCTCTCAGAGTTTATGTGATATTGCCATCAACACAATTTTGAAGAGTTTCAATGCACTTAACGTACAGCATCGATATGACCTCGCCGCCCCGCACCTTTTGACTACCACCTTCACTCACACACAGCGCAGCCTCACACTCGCAGTTAGTCTGTCGTTCTTGTTGCTGGCGGACGTGTTTTGTCTACGCTCTACAATCTGTTCGTGTCGAGCCTCCACAGTACACGGAGTTAGCTTCTGTCACTGCTGAATGTGTAAATTGACCAAGTCTTGGCTGTTATGTTCTCGCATCGTTCTCTTTAATATTTGTGAACTTCGTAAGATTGTCTGTTCTGTCCAGGCTGGGAGGTTTGTTCGCTCTTTATTCTGTCCTGCTTGTCACTAAAGTGTTTGTTATGTTAGTGTTGGTCTCGGTCTGTTCTGTCTGTACAGCTTGATGTTTTGATGTTTGGAAAGTGTCAGGTTCTGTTCAGTTTGGGATGAGTGCCTAGTCACACAAAGGAGGTGCCCGGTTTCTGTGCTTGGGTTTTTGTTATACCGAATTCTCTGTGTATGTGTTGCAAATTACTCTTTAGTTGAAGCCCCATTTTGTGTTTGTATGTGGCTTTGTCTGTCGTTGGGTAGCATTCGTACTTCATAGTTTGTTCCCCAAAAATCTGGCTGCTTGTCCGGGAAGTGCTTCGTTACCTTTCTTTGTTGTGCTCGGTCAACACCCCAGTTGTAACATCCAAATCTAGGGTTTTCTTGACTGAAGCAGGATTGTTACGACTAACCCAGCCCAGTGAACCCGGTGGGTTTTACCCAATAAATCTCGCTAAAATCCCTTTAAAACCAAGGGGCTATCCAATTTACCTTGAATTTAACCTCTGTAGTAAATGTCTATTGAACTCAGGTGGCCAAATATCCTCGCGTACTACGATTTACTATCTACCTGACTTTGCGCCGTGTATAGCTGGTCCCTAATACCTGTAAAGGGCCATGGTTTGGGTGATAACTGAAAAATAAGCATCGTCACGATGTACCTCACTTACATATTTTATTTCGCTCACAACCGATTATAAAACATCGTGGATTCTGTGCTACCGTAATCTAAAGGGATTTTAAAATAATTTCAATGCATTTGATGTGCAAATCGATGACCTCGCCGCCCCGACCTTTGTAGTACACATTGAGCAGCCAGGGGCCCAGCAGTTTGCTCGCAGTCGGTTGGTGTTCTGTAAACAGGCGGACGTGTTTTTTTTCCTCTTTCGTTCTGTTCTTGTTCGGACTCCACATGGCAGTAGTAAATGGCGACTTCTGCAGAATATGATTAGTTTAATGTTTGTTACTTGAAGAGGATGTCGGTTGGTTTTTCATGATATTTCTGCTTGCTACTCGGTAAAACGTTGTGGTTCAGTGTTGAGGTTGTCAGTTCGCACAGTTGTACAGTTTATTCTGGTCAGGTTAGATAACAGCACGACACACCACGAGGGTCCTCGGTTTCCTTTTGCTGGGGTTTTTGTTTTGTCGAATTAAACATTAATTTATATTTATACTTAATTTCTATTATTTATGAATTGGCCACATGCAGCATATTCAATTTTATTATTGTAACAGATCAGCCTGAGTTGCCCGGATCGGGGAATTTGGGTTACTAAATTACGTAGATTTTTAAATAGTTCAACAGAAAAATACGAAACCCTCAAAAAAAAATATTTGATAATGCAAATTAAATCCAATTAATAAAAAAAAATTAATTGTCTTAATTAGTCCACACCTTATTGAATTAAATTTGCTGTCAGAATCCCCACCATCAATGCTCCCCAGAAATTTAAACTTGCTTGCCTTTACTGGCCTCACTCCGACAGCAAAAATGTTTAAATGAACTATTGTTTATAGGAGGATTTTGAGGAGTACAATCTACTTTGAAAATTACATCATAATTTCACACACTTCAGCACAATTGACCATTGGACATGACAATTACAATGAAATTACCTGCCTATCGAGCTCTTTACTAATTAAGGTTAGAAGAACTTCACATACCCCTTCAAAATGTGGAATTTATACATTTATGATTAGCAAGAAAATCTAATAATGACAATGTAATGCCCAGGCATGAATTAAACCTTTTGCCGTAGTGTAGTAATCCCAATATGGTAATGTTGTAAAATGGAGGGAAAAATTCTGAGTTGGGGTAGAAGATAATCCACATGGCGAGGGACACATGTGGCTTGAGTATGTACTGGTAATCGGTCGCACCTGTCTATTGATTATAAGCACTGTTCTTATGGACACTCAGTTATTGATTGGAAACACAGTTTATTGATTAAAAAACATAGCTATTGATTGGAAGATTCTTGATAATTTGAAGTCCCAGTTGAAATGTTTTGTACCGGTGGAAATTAATTATGTTAATTATGTTTGGTAAAATGTTCGAAAATCTTACTATCTGACGTAAACTGTTCTCAGAATAATATTCCACTGACAATTATGACACAATTATTGCTTTGCTGTTGAAAATTGTTCTACTGTCCGATGCTCGGCACAGTTAATTAATTAGTGATAGCAGTCGCTAATCACTGACGACGATAAAAAAAGATGCTCGGCACAGTTAATTAATTAGTGATAGCAGTGGCTTATCACTGACGACGATGAAAAAAGATGCTCGGCACAAGATTAATTAATTAGGATTCACTTCAACTCGATGATCACTAATGAAGTTCAAACGAGATACTTGGTTCGGCACCCTACCCCGAAGCACGGTAGGACCTCTAAATACTTAGCTAATCGCGACCGTCATGGTGGTTCCGTGCAATCCGGAGAGCCCCCATCCTTCGACTTCACGTCCACCCGTGGACACAGCCACCGAACAACTCTGACGAGAACACCCCAGCTCTCCTCGAAAACACGGGCATGGCCCCTCAAGTACACAACGTCGCTTCTCAGGTTCCGTGAAACAGACCAATTATATACTCTTCCGATCTCAACTTGAAACCTCTGATCCCCTGCTAAACATACATGGACTTATGCCCTTTGTCACTCTATCCTATTGACTCGACCCTTACTATTGACCAAAAACAACTCGCAAAAATACTGCTAGCAGCACTCGGAACTGAGATTAAATCAGCCACTAGGCCGAGTGGAGCCAATCAACCGTGAAAAGTCGCCCATGGCAGGCGCTACTAGTCACCAAAACCAAAATCTCTTACAAATTTTCTAGACATCTGTCTGCAACAAGATTAACTCCCATTCAAAACGTTCCTTGAAAAATAATTATTTGGGCCCTGCACTGCGTAGCTGTATTCGGATTTTGAAAGAAATCTACCTCCGAGATGTTTCTCTAACCTTGATCTATCCCTGGCTGTTTAACTTTGATTACAATTAAATATCGATGTTAATTAGAACTGAAGCTTGATTTAAGTTTCTAATTACCAATTAAAATAAAATTGATTACTAAATAAAATTAACATTTGATATGCAAATTTGATATGCAAATAGGCAAAAAAAAATTAGTATGCAAATACCACACATAAATCTAGGGAAATTCAAAGATTGACAGTAGTACCTAAGTCCAGTCGCGATAATACCCCCCAGGTTAATTTACAAATCAAAATGCATTTGAAAATTTACCTACCCATCAGAAAAATCAATCTTTGAATTTTTACAATTATTGAATTCCTGTTTTAAGAACCTACCTTCTAATTACCATCACCCTTGATCGAAAGCTTATCCTTACAATCACTGTTCCATATGAAATCAAAATCAAAATAAAATTAAATTTGAACTCGAAAAATTTTCAAAGTCCAAATTGAATATCCTTAAGTTGAATGGACTGTAGCTGAGGTTGACTGTACACTGACTATAGGTAGTTATGACGCAACATTGTTTGGTTTCCGCATAGAAGCAACCCTTTGGTCATTCACCAAACAACTCTTCCGGTTCCCATTCATACCCTTGCTCGGGTTTCCTCGACAAGGTCGACAACTTTTACTTTCAAAGCAATTTACTATTACTCCCTAGTGGCCAAGGCCACTTCCCTCTAGTCAGTGTGTCAGCTGTCAGCTGTGGTCACTTCCGCATTGACTGCCTTCAGTCCTACCCTTCTTTCAATCTACATTCCTTTTGACAATAATACAATTACAAATACCAACACACTCAGTGACAAAATAAAGCGTAGCGTAAACGTTCTCCACAAGGACTTTTCTTATCTAGTCTTACCTCTTGGTTATTTGAAATATTAATCTGAATAGGTAACTGACAATGAATGACGTGAATTGACACTAAATTAACTCTCACTCCCTTCCTTTTACATTTATATCGCTGATTACTGCAGAAACTTCCCTGAATTTTGCTCACTGCTCTCTGGCAATTACGCTTACAAATAAAAGATTCCCTTTTCATAGTTTAATCCACATTTACGTTAATTCATTAGCCATTGTGATACGCCTCCAGCAAAAAAACATACATTAACTTCACAACAGGCAACCCGTTTACTCGTATTTCAACGCAGAATACCAGCCCCATCAAAATCATTAACTCATTAACTCAAAACTCATTTTAAATTTCGGCCTTGACGTTATCACACTGGTAAACTACTGGCAGTTTATTTATCTAGGATTAAAATATCTGTAAAAAGGAATACAAACAGGAAAATTACGTTTTCACCGGTGAAGCCTCTAATTTCGTCAATGCAGATATAAATCAGTGCTGAACTAATTAGCATACTATCTTCAACTAGGGCATTCACTGACTCCAGTTTTCCCATTGAATACCCCTCCAAAAAATAACAAGTTTCTTTTTAAAGAATTAATTCCTAGCGGTTCTTTTTCACCATCCTCTATTGTTATCACCTGAAGTGTGACAAAGTTGCCTTTTTTTTTTTTGCAACTTTTTACAACAAATCTAACATTTAAACCCATTCCAAGCACACATTTTTTTTGGACCATTATTCCTTCTTAATGGCCAACTGATTATTTATACCTAAACAAAATTAAAATCACTTATTTCTCTCAGGACATAACAATCATTACAATGAAACAAATTTTAATAATGAGATACAGTTTTTACTATACAATAAACTAGAGCACATCTCGGTATGGTCATTATTTTTATTACAATACCTTGTTTGAACCATTAGTAATATCCGTCTGCAGTGTTCGATATGGTTTGAGATTTTCTACATTGTACACTCCTTTTGCAGTACCCCTCTCCGTAATTAGGCCATAAGCATTATTGCCGGCTATGTAGGCTATCTGATATGGGCCTTCAAAAAGGTCATAGAACTTCTTACAAACCTTTGCAGATAAGTTAGATACATTTAAGGCCTTTAGTAAGACCTGGTCACCTATTTTGAACACTGTTTTGTTGGGAAATTTACTTTCATGCCTCAGTTTTCGTTTTTCGGCTTTGCTGAGCAGTCTTTCCCTAGCTAACATTATCTTAGCATCATGTGGCAGATCCACTACTCCTTCCTTCGGTGATTCAAATAACAAGGTTAGTTTTGGTTTCACTACCTTATTGTAGTGTAATTCAAATGGTGTAAAGCCTGTGCTTTCGTGTGTTATTGAATTGAGTAAGTTTTCCATATGGGGTACCCATTTAACCCAACTGGTATGATTTTCAGAACAGTAGTGTCTCAAAATCCTGCCGATTTCCCTCATAACTCGTTCTACCGGGTTCGACGCCGGATGTCTAATTGAACTCATATAAACACGCACCCCCCTCTCTTCTAACACCTCCTTCCATTCCTTAGATGTATACTGAGTTCCGTGGTCTGAGATTACACACTGAGGTACCTGCACAAGGTTCATGTACAGTTTAGCCTTACTGGCTACTGCTACAGCTGTCTGTTTTACTAACGGGTACAATTTCACAAGCTTCGAAAATACATCTAGGAACACTAGGATGTACCTAAATCCGCGTTGACCTCTAGGGACCGGGCCAAAGATATCTGTGGAGATAAGCTCCCCTATACCTGTGGGTATTATTGGTGAGTACGTACCATGTTCCCCTCTGTTTGGATGTTTAGTTCTCTGACATCTATCACAAGCGCCTACCACCTTCCTAATGATTCTAGCTTGGTGTTTGAAATAGAAATACTCCCCCATGGTGATGATACACTTCCTTGGACCAAAATGTCCCTGTTCTATGTGAATACTCTCTATGACCTCTACTGTTATTGCCTTAGGCAAACATAGCTTCCAAGTTGTATTACCCTCCTTTCTGAAAAACAGTTTTTTATCCTGAATTTTAAATTGATCCGTAAGTTCGGTACTACCCTCTTTAATTTTCTTAATGATTTTACTGAAAAACTCATCTTGTTCTTGCAACTCACTAACATTTTTCATTTTTTTTCTCAAATCGGACTGATGCTACGAATGAGTGGTGCTATAATTACATCATGATCAGTTACTTGAGTCTCCTCAATTTCCCCATCTGTTCTTATCGGGAATCTACTCAAAGTATCGGCTACTACATTTAAACGGCCTGGACTATGAACGATTTTAAAATTAAACTGCTGTATGAACAAAATCCATCTTGTTAGTCTGCTAGACAATAATCTACTCTTCATTAGAAATGTTAAGGCCTTATGGTCGGTGATAATGGTTAAATCTGCCCCTAGGACAAAGATGCGAAACTTCATTAAACTCCACACTATCGCCAAAAGTTCCTTCTCTGACACCGTGTAATGAAGCTCTCCCCCTCTAATTACTCTGGACGCCATACAAATTACCTGTTCATTACCTTCGTCATCAACTTGGAATAAGTAAGCGCCTAAACCTAGGTCACTCGCATCACACCTCAAAAAGAAAGGTTTATCATACTGTGGGAATTTCAACTGTATTGTTGCAATGAAAAGTTTTTTCACTTCTAGGAAGGCTGCCTCCTGCCTGTCTGTCCAAACCCACTTAGCTTGCTTAAGTAACAACTCCTGTAGCGCGGTCGTCGCCTGTGCATACTGGTCTGAGTATAGCCTGTAGTAAGAACACATTCCTAAGAAAACCCTTAAGTTGTCGTTGATTCTTAGGTCTTGGCCAATTATGGATGATTTCTAACTTCCTAGGATCCGGACTTAACCCTTGATTACTGAGAATATGCCCCAGAAACGGTAGACTGAATTGACAAAATTTAGACTTATTTAAATTCACTGTACACCCCGCGTTTTCTAGGCGATCTAAGACAATGTTTATGTGTTGAACATGTTCTTTATACGTTAGTGAACGAATGATTAAATCGTCTACATAGACCCGACAGAAACGTTCGATATCAAAACCTAGCACATAGTTCAAGGCTCGTACAAACGATGCAACACTGATATTTAATCCAAACGGTAAAACTGTGAATGAATACACACATTCCTTGTGTTTAAATGACACTAAAGGGCCTACTTTCCTTAGCTAAGGGTACTTGCCAATAACTAGCGATTAAATCTAATGAAGTTAAATACTTGAAGGTACCGAAACCCTGCAACAACTCCTGTGGTGGACAAGGACTCTCGTGTTCTGGCACTAGCCGTCTGTTCAAATGTCGCGCATCTAGACACAATCGAACCGCACCCCCCTTCTTTGTGACTACCACCATCGGACTAATGTACGGGCTCGTTGATCTCTCTATTATACCACATTGTAACATTTTCTCAATCTCTTTGTCAACCGCCTCCTTGTGCGCATAGGGTATCGGGTAGTTTTTTTCAAAGAAACCCTCATCATTTTTTATTTTAAGTTTGCATTCAAAACCCTTAATTCTTCCCGGTGTATCTTTAAAAACCTTCTTGTGATTAAACAAAACATCCCGTAACGCAGCCTTCTCTTCAGAATCTAATGATAACCCCTCTATTGTTTGATTTATCTTATCTACGTCCGGTAGGTTACAACTCATTAAATTTTGATAACCAATTGTTTCCCCTTCTAAACTATCCTGAGTAACATGACAAACTGTAGTAAACCCTCTATCTTCCTCCTCCGTGAACTTATGCATTTTAACAAGACTTGGATTTACGGTGCAATTATCAATTTTGATGATTTTAGATTTAAAGTCTATGTTAACGGCGTTCTCTGTCAACCAGTCAATCCCAAGTATAACTTCCCTCACTAGGTTGGCAACCACTAAACAAATAGCCTTGGTCTGTATATCTCCGATCTGTACGTCCACAAATACTTGTTTAGTTACTTTTTTGCTTCTTTTACTCGTCGCGCCGAGTACTGTGATCCCTACTACTGGTAGTGAAACTATTGACCCCCCCCTATTTTTTAATACATCGTAAAACTCTTCGGATATGCAAGACACCTCACTACCCGTATCAAGTAGCGCAGTTACCTCTGTCTTTTCTAATTTTATCTCTACGGTCGGACAGTTAGGAATCTCTTTCACCCCCCCTTCTTTCTTTTCTTCTTCATCTAACAAAAACTCACTCGGCTTCTGAAAGATCGACCTGACTTGAAGAGCGGCACAGTTTAATGCAGGTTGGTCGGCTCCGCCCTGTTCCCCAACCCCACATTGTTTCCCGATCCTTGAGAAGTAACCTGTTCTCCGCTAGCTCTAATGGGTGTTGAACTCACAATGTTAGGCCCTTGATTATCACGATTTTGATTATAGCGCGAATTTCTGTTATCTGTTCTCCAATTATTGTTATGATGACGCTCGGGTTGCCCTTCCCTGTTCCCTAGCGATTGATTATTATTTCTCCTGGGTGTCATAAACGAAATGTTTTCACTCTCGTATAGTTTAAGTCTTTCAACAGTTTGTTCCACTGTTAGCTCCTTCCTAAGTAACACTACCTTTACTTCTTCTCGGAAATGACTAATTAGCCTTCTTGCGAGAGCATTCTCTGTGATAGGACAAGTTAAATAGGCCGCTTGCCTAGCTAAACGTTGCACTAAACTGACATAGACTCATTGCTGTACTGTGGGTATTTACCCGTGTAGATAAGTTGCACTAGATTATCTTGTTCGATTTCGTTCCAATATTTTTCCATGAAACCTGCTTTGAATTGAATGTAATTACTGAATTCATTCTCTCTCAACCACAGTTTGACAGGACCCACACAACACTGTGTTGCCAAATTTAGCTTAGTCTCCTCATCGACCTTGTATAAACGAAACTTGTTTTCTAACATGCGGATAAACTCAACAGGGTGTAACCCACTAGCCTTGCTATCAAACATTATCTCCTCCTTACTCAATCTCTCACTGACGTAATTCTCCCTTGCCCATGATGTTTTTATGTTTGTATCCTCGGACACCCTATAGCCAGACTCACCCCCCGTTAGTTTCCTCACTTCCTCGATGATTTTTATTTTCATTTCCGGTATGTCCTGATGACGCAATATCTCACGTGTTATTTTTGCCTCTTCTTTTACCTGAATTTTTATCTGGTTTCCCATGCCCTCTTCTACTTGATTAACCTGGTCTTGTATACTATCAACCTGTACTTTCAACTCTTTATTTTCCCTAACCTGTCTGTTCTGATTGTCTTTTACTTCGGTCATTGCCATGGTCACAGATTTTATTTTTTCCATAGCAACTCCCTGGTGTACTATGCACTGATCTGTTCTTTGTTTTTCTTCCTGAATGTCCGTCTCTACCTTTTTGATTTTATTTTCGACATCTGTCTTTACTTGAATGCATTGTTTACTGATTGTTTCCTCCTGTTTGTCAAATTTGACATTGAACTTCTATTCTACCCCTACAAGATCTTTTTCTACCTGGTTGACTTTATCCTGTACCTCTTCTATCTGCTCACTCGTATACTCCTTCTGATCCTGAATCTGTTTTTTCATCTCCTCTAACATGAGAGATTGTTGTTCTGCTTGTCTGGCTAATGTCTGTTTAAACTCGGCCGATAAGTTATCTATTTTTTCATCTGTTCTTACCACTTGTTCTTCTATAGCCTGTTTCAAATCACTCGCCCGTTTATCTGCTTTTTCTGACTGTCCGTCTAACTTCCTATCTGTTTTTTCTGCTTGTTCTTCTATAGCCTGTTTCAAATCAGCCCTCAAGTCTTTCACTCTTTTATCTGCTTTTTCTGCTTGTTTATCTATTTTCGCTGTCTGCTCAACGATATCTTTTTTTAAATCCTTCCACATTCCTTGCATCGATTTAAACATCTCTACCACCTCATCCCCATTTTCCTTTTTTTTTTTTCACCTGTCATCTGCACATCTGAATCACTTTTTCCTAATCCTTCATCTGACCTAGGCTGACTTTCCCCCTCCTGCTCTGTTTCATCTAGCGTGTTCACTACAAGACTTGGTGGTGTTATATCCATAATCGCTTGACAGCTACTGTCATCTGGAAAGTTTATCATTGACAGGTCCGTATTAACCAACGTAGTATCGTCAGGCCCTCCTGTTTGATATCCCCTTGCTACCTAAACTTCCACTTCTATTCCTGCCATTTTTATTTAATTTGAATAAACACAACGCAATTTCTCTAATATGACTTGCAAATTTTTCTTATCCCGGTTCGTAAAACGAATCGTGCCCAACCAGTTGCGGCGCCAAACTGTAACAATTATACAATTTGCTAACCTTCACATCAAACAAAATTTTTCTAAGTCTCGACCGTGATAAGAATCGAGCCTACCCGTTGGTGCGCCAAACTGTAACAGATCAGACCCTGAGTTTGCTCGGATCAGGAATCTGGTTACTAAATTACATAGATATTTAACTAGCTCAACAGAAAATACGAAACCCTAAAAAAAAAAAATTTGATGATGTAAATTAATTCCTAATTAATAAAAAAAATTTAGTTGTCTTTAATTAGTCACACCTTAATTAAATTACCTGCTATCAGAATCTCCACCATCGATGCTGCCAGAAACTCAACTCTGCTCTGCCTTACTGGGCTCACTCCGACCAGCAATAATGCTTATGAACTATTGGTTTATTGGAGGATTTTGAGGAGTACAATCTACATTGAAAATTACATCATTAATTTTAACACACTTCAGTTCACTATTGACCATTGGACATGACGATTACAATGAAATTACCCTGCCTATCGAGCTCGTTACTAATTAAGGTTAGAAGAACCTTCGCATACCCCTTCAAAATGTGAATTTATACATTTATGATTAGCAAGAAAATATAATAAATGACAAAGTAATGCCTTAGGCATGTACTTAACCTTCGGCCGTAGTTCGTAGTAATCCCAATATGGTAATGTTGTAAAATGGAGGGCAAGTTCTTGATGTTGGGGTCAGAAGATAATCCACATGGCGATGACACACATGGCTTGAGTATGTACTGGTAATCGGTCACACTGTATATTAATTATAAGCACTGTTCTTATGGACACTCAGTTTATTGATTGGAAACACAGTTTATTGATTAAAAAAAAACATAGTCTATTGATTAGAAGATTCTTGATAATTTGAAGTTCCCAGTTTGAAATGTTTTGTGCCGGTAAAATTAATTATAGTTAATTAGGATTGGTAAAATGTTCAAAAATCTTACTGTCTGACGTAACTGTTCTCATGAATAATATTCCACTGACACTTATGACACAATTATTGCTTTGCTGTTGAAACGGTTCTACCTGTCCGATGCTCGGCACAGTTGGTGGGCAATGGCTAATCACTGACGACGATAAAAATGATGCTCGGCACAGTTAATTACTTAGTGATAGCAGTGGCTAATCACTGACGACGATGAAAAATGTGCTCGGCACAAGATTAATTAATTAAGAATCACTTCAACTCGATGATCACTAATGAAGTTCAAACACGATACTTGGTTCGGCACACTATTCCGACAACGGTAGGTCCAACACGTCCGACCGTGGACACAACCACCGAACCACTCTGATGAGAACACCCCAGCCCTGCTCGAAAACACGGACATGGCCCCTCAAGTACACAACGGCGCTTCTCAGGTTCCGTGAAACAGACCAATTATATACTCTTCCGATCTCAACTTGAAACCTCTGAACCCCTGCTAAACATACATGGACTTATGCCCTTTGTCACTCTATCCTATTGACTCGACCCTTACTATAGACCAAAACAACTCGCAAAAATACTGCGTAGCAGCTACTCGGAACTGAGATTAAATCAGCCATCTAGGCCGAGTGAGCAATCAACCGTGAAATCGTCGCCGACTGGCAGGCGCTACCTAGTTCACCAAAACCAACATCTCTTACAAATTTTCTAGACATCTGTCGGCAACAGGATTAACTCCCATTCAAACGTTCCTTGAAAAATAATTATTTGCTCTGCACTGCGTAGCTGTATTCGGATTTTGAAAGAAATCTACCTCCGAGATGTTTCTCTAACCTTGATCTATCCCTGGCTGTTCAACTTTGATCACAATTAAATATCGATGTTAATTAGAACTGAAGCTTGATTTAAGTTTCTAATTACTAATTAAAAATAAAATTGATTACTGAATAAAATTAACATTTGATATGCAAATTTGATATGCAAATAGGCAAAAAAAAAATTTAGTATGCAAATACCACACATAAATCTAGGGAAATTCAAAGATTGACAGTCGGACCTAAGTCCAGTCGCGATATGTGAATTACATTATTCACATTGCTGGTGCCAACAGCAGATCCCTTAACACAATGTGTCTTGCCACCAGTTTATGATCTAAATATTAAATTTAACAGCACCAATAAAAACACAAATAGAAGTGTTGACAAATTCAATGCAATTATTGGGGCACATTCCTTTAAAAATATTTTTGAGTTGAGATAGGATTGATAAGTTTATTGACCCAATTTCTGGAGTGGTAACATTTTTAATTTTCCAACATAAGAGTTAACATAAGAGTTTCTCAGGGCCTTCAAATTCCAACTGGACACCTTCTCGCGGTTTGGCCCGTGAATAGGGGAGTCTCACTCCCTGAAACTAATGGCGAGCTCTGGGTCGTCGTCGGGGAACCCCTTCCCTTTGACTACCTCCCCGACGGCGACGACAAAGACAACACGGACGGATGATGACACAGACGGAGACGACCACGACGTGGGGGAACCCCTGCCCTCCCCATATGCTTGTGGCTGGTTCTGACCAGCACAGGCCTGTCCTCCCCTTGTTCCCCCGCGTCATCCCTTACGTCCCTCCCTTCGTCTCGATTAGCCAAGTTGCATAAATATGGACGTAAAGCAATATTCAATCAATTTTACGTTTCTTGAGACTTTTTTTTAAAGACAGATAGCTTTTTTCATTTCATTGATATCAAAATATTACACTATAAAGAAAACATCTTAAACACATTTGAATAAATAACAATAATACCAACAAAAACAAGAACGCATGTGCGTGTGTATGTATGCATGCGTATTTATGCTACTAAGCATTTTTTATATGAAAAGAATGGGGACACTCTAATCGGTTGTCAAAACTAAATTGTACAATGTTGGAAAATGTAGGTCTACTTACGCAAGATCATTGAATCTGGCTACTTTCTCCCTAAGAAGTTTATTATCATCCAATATCATCTGCAAAAGATCATTAATAAGATAATATATTAGGCACTGAAAGTTCATAAATGTAGGCTACCATGTTATTTCTAATGCAACAAAGAATGAACAAGGTTATTATACAAATTTCAGAGTTCCTCTCACAGAAACAGTACTTACTTGTATGGCAGCTTTTATCCTTAACATTTGGCATTTTATGGTCTGCAAACCTGGCTTGTGGCTATTTTTTAATACACCTATCACTTTCGATGGGCCTACTTTTTTAGATAAATCAAGATGCTTCCATTCAATTTTAGGATCTATATACCTTGTTCCTTTCCTTTTTTTGGTAACATCATAGCTTGGTTTCGCCAATTTTCTAGAGCTTTCATCACGTCTTCTTCATCCGGACTACCAGTTTTCATTTCTTCTTATGAATTGCCAGTTCTTTGCTCTTCTTTGGACGAATTGTCGGTTTTTAGCTCTTCTTCGGCCGGTTTGCCGCTTTTGAACTCTTCTTCAGACGAATTACTGGTTTGTTTCTCTTTTTAGTATGAATTTCCAGTTTTTATGTCGGATATATTCTCGTTAATCGGTTTGTCAACGCTTTCCTTTGCCGATCTTTTATCGTGACAATCATTCTCATCTAATGGCTGTTTCAACTTGTGGTGGGCGCTGCAGCTAGTCTCATTTTTCCTTCAATTGAACCTGTGTGGATTGACAAAAATACGTCTGCGCGCATGGGAAGCTTACGACAGCATATTCGGTTCTTTACATCGTTGAAATTGCTCTCAACTGATGAACTAGAGCATTTCACCTCACTAAACTCATAGCACGGAACCATGATGGCTGTTACTAGGGCATCTTTTGAATTAGGTTTGCCAGTGATTTAACCAATTCGGGAATGTATTGCAAGTTGTCTCGGTCGTCTTCCACAAGCTCAACCATTTCAGAGCAAGATAGTGTGATTTCTACACACCACCTTTAAAATGGTTGGCATGCAATAATTAAATCTTGTGTCAGTATCTCTTTTTCCGTATCAGTCCTGTCAACCATCTCCGCATATTTGCAGCTTTGTAGGAAAACTAAAGCTTTGTCATCTGTGAATTTTCCAATGGCAATCTTGTTTTTTTTTTTACAATTCTTTGGCTGTTTCACATGGTGTCGGTTCCTGCGTCACAAAGTCAACCCCTTCTGTATCACTCAAAGCAACGGTAGTAACTGCTTGTACTAAAATCTTCATTTCTTGGAGATCGGTGCATTGAATTATTTGAGCCATAACTCTTATGTAGAACCACCTGATACGTTAAGCTCGTCCTCTCAAGCAAGGCCAGTCAGCAACATTTTTCATGGTATACACAACATCACACCTTATAAAGCCTCCTGGAAGATGCAACTGAGTGGACAGCCCAAACAGGATTTTGCCGCACTCTTAAATATAGTCCGCGAGAGATTTGAAACGAGTGCACGCTTGAGTCACAGCTGATAAAAGAGCCAATGACATACCTATCTGTCACAATCTCTTTTTGAGTCGGAGCCCAATCTCGCACCCATTGATTAAGCCAGTAATACATACTGTTGGCATCATGACGTTCCGACAACATATTGCACACAGAATACTGCTGTTTAGAGAAATTGTCACAGACTGTGACCTCGTACAGAAAGATATGTCCACTCGAGAAGCCATCTGGACGATTCATCTTACATACAACCCCGCCTGTTGCATCAATTCTGATTTTTTAGGTAACTGTGTTTCGACAGTGTCATGGTGTGATTAACACTTACATTGGAACATTAAAATAAATATTTTAGGGATACAATATTGCCTTATTAAACTTGATTTGGCACAACCAGAGTAGAATGGACTCTAGATATCCATATCACTCATCAAGTAAATAGGCTTCACGCGAAGAGTAGCATCAGCTATTATGTTGGACCTTGTCAAGAGGAGAAGTTATTATGTTACTTTAGAGAGGAGAAAATCGAGGGTATAAAACCAATTCGCCCACAAGGCGCATCAATCACTTTAGATCATTCTGATCACTTATTCATTACTTGAGACATTAGCTTTGATGCTGTCGGAGAACAGTTAGAATCATTTCGAACCAGCGCATTATCCCCTATAACTGTTGTTAAGTGATCTCTGTAGAACTATAATTTTTCCAATTTCTTTTCATACCACAGTTATTTGCATTCTTAGAGAGATCACTGCTGTTTTTTATTCCACCTTTTATTATTAGTATGCTATGGTCAGTAATGTTGGGTGTATTTAATACCTCAACTCTAATACTGCCACAATCTGTTATTACCCAATCGATAAGCGTTCTGCTCACATTAGTGACTCTAGTATAACCCTAAACAACCTGCTTGCATCCATCATCTGCGAAAATATAGCATCGTCGCGATGAACCTCACTATACTTTTAAATATAGCTCGCAACGAATTTTTTTACATCTTGGAGATCATGTGCTATTATTATTATTATTATTATTATTATTATTATTATTATTATTATTATTATTATTATTATTATTATTATTATTATTATTATTATTATTATTATTATTATTATTATTATTATTATTATTATTATTATTATTAAGCCTTTATTTGCAACAGAACATACATTCCACTAGCGCAAATTTAATATATAGGACACTAAACAAACATATACATGTAAAATTAACAGTTATAGCTTTTGCCAGAAACACAGATAAAAACTACTTACTTATCTAGACAAGCTTTAGATGTGTTTGTTTGTATGTGTGTTTGTCTTTGTGCGTGATCGTGATCGTGTGCGTGTGCGTGTGCGTGTTTTGTGTTCGTGTGATGTGTTACACTTTGTAAATACATTGATTGCGAATTATGACAATATGGATTTAAGATTGATTTTGAAAGTTGCTAAGCTATTAAAATTAAGATCAAGATTTCTGTTTTTGGAGGACAATTCATTGAATGAAGCTTGTAATCGGTTAACACATGCGTATCTGTGTACGTCGATCCTGCTTTTGTCAGGTTTAAATAAATGTTGATTTCTAGTTAAACGTGTGGGTGCGAGAAAATTAAGCTGTTGGAGTAAAATGGAATCTATGCTACCGTGAATGATTTTGAATAAGAATACCATGTCAATGAACGTCCTCCTGTTACAAAGGGTCATTAATTTGGTGGTTGAACAGTGTTGAATATAGTCTTTTCTGTGGTACTGAATATTAGATTGAGCACATTGAAGTTTAATGTATCTTTTTTGGACCCTTTCAATCGCTTCAATTTTAGTTATATGGTGGGGATTCCATATTGTACTCGCGTACTCCACTTGGGGCCTGACAATAGCAGCATATAACAATTGATTGGTCTATTTAGCGAACACTTTGAAACAGTTTCTCCTCATTAGGCCTAACAGCTTGAAGGCTCTAGGCGTTATACTATCGAAGTGCTTGCTGAATGACATATCGCTTGCCATATGGACGCCGAGATCTTGAATGCTCTGAACCCTGTTTACACTAATGTTGTCTATCGCGTAAGCGAAAGGAATGACGTGCTTTCTTTTGTTAGTAAATGAAATCACGTTACACTTTGGGACATTTAAACATAGTTTCCATGTGTGGCACCACATAGCAAGCCTGTCCAAATCTTTTTGTAGGTCGACGCACTCTCTTAAGGTTTTTATGGATCGGTAAATTTTTAGATCATCTGCGTACATAAGGCATTTAGACGATTTGATGTGTCGCGGTATATCATTTACATATAGAGTGAAAAACAGAGGTCCCAGGATCGAGCCCTGCGGCACGCCAGAGGTCACGTGTTCAGTCCCCGACGAGCAACCGTCAATGACGACACGCTGGGTTCTGTCATCTAGGTAACTTGACAGGAGATTGTGCAGTTGGCCACATATCCCGAATCCTGTGAGTTTATGTAATAGAAGGCGGTGGTCTACACTATCAAAGGCTTTGGAGAAGTCTGTGTACACTGAGTCTAATTGGGTTTTATTATTGAAACTGTTAGATATGTCTCCCGTGTATTCAGAGAGATTAGTTAGTGTTGATCGGCGCTTAACAAAGCCATGTTGCTCTGGAGCAATATGCCTGGACACGTGTTGGTATAGCCGTGCGTGTACAAGCTTTTCAAAAACCTTAGATATGACTGATAGGAGCGATATAGGCCTGTAATTCGAAACGTTGTAACGGCTACCTTTCTTTAAGACAGGAGTGATGTATGCTTCCTTCCATCGAGAAGGGAAAGTTCCGGTTTGTATACACATGTTGAAAAGAGTAGTGAGAGGGAGAGATAACGATTTACGACAGTGTTTGAGGGCTCGAATTGGAATTGCGTCAGGTGTCATCATACGATTTTGAATAATTTCCATGTACTTGACGAGCAACATCGATATGACCTCGCCGCCCCGCACCTTTTGACTGCCATCTACACAGGCTACAGTGCACACAGCGCAGCGGCAGTCTCGCAGTCGGTCAGTTGTTCTTGTCGGAGGTGGACGTGTTTTGTCTTCGTTCTGTTCTTGTTTGGTCTCCACAGTACAAGGACTCGGCTTGTGTTACTACTGAATGTGTTTTATTTTGTGTTACCGTTACTAGGATGTCTGTTCTGTCCAGGCTGAATTTTTTTTCTCCCTTTTCTGTATTGCTCGTCAGTAAAGTGCTTGTTATCTCGGTACTGCGCCCCGTTTGTTTCGTCCACACAGCCCGTGGGGATTATGTTTTTGTCAGTGTGAGATAGCTCGTCTTACTGCTGAGTGTGTTGTTTCAGCAAGTCTTGGCTGTTGTGTCCTCACATTGTACTGTTAAATGTTTGTTTACTTCAGGAGGCTGTCTGTTCTGTTCAGACTGGAAGGTTCCGTTTGCTTTTTACTCTACACTGCTTGTCAGGAATTGTCTTGTTACGACTCACAACAAAATAACATGCTGTGTAGTGTGATGTCCTCCCTTGTACTGAAGGTACGACCCCCTACTTCTCCACTTTCTCGTCTGGAGGAGGTTGTGTTCCGGGATTCGAGAATTATTGGCTATGAACAAGCAGACACATATGCAAAACGACTACCACAGATTGACCAATTAGTCCTACCTTCAGATATAGAAGTATTTTTTTAACACAAGTTTAAAAAAAACAATGGCAAAATTATTGGGACAAGATTGCACGCCAACATAAAACCATTTTAAATGTGGTTTAATAATGACCTTTAAAATAATAAATAAATTGTATTTAGAGTCTACCCACTTAGTTATATAACTGATTTTCAGCGGGGGACTTTATATGCTTGTGGCTGGTTCTGACCAGCACAGGCCTGTCCACCCCTTGTCCCCCCGCGTCATCCCTTACGTCCCTCCCTTCGTCTCGATTAGCCAAGTTGCATAAATATGAGACGTAAAGCAATATCCAATCAATTTAAATCAAAGCGACCAAGCCAACCCTGTAGGCCCCGACGCAATCGACGAGTGAGCCATTGGGTACCATTGGGTACTTGCTGGCGTACTTAATTCATAAAAGATCCCAAGAATTAAAAAATAAAGTCTAGAATCTTCGTTCTTTCGTCCGCAGTTCCAAAATTGCATAAAAAGATTTTGTTTAAACATGCTTGGGCCTAGTATTTGGCTTGCTGTTCAATGCTTTGGTAACAATGCTCAAAAAGAATCTTTCTTGATTTTCATGGAAAATTATGTGGGAATTGAATAGGTTGTAGGTGATAAAGATAACATTGCAAATAACATTCCCATAACAATCTTATTCAACTCCCGTGGCACAATTTTTTTAACGTATTGTTAGCTATCGAAAACTTTTCATTCTTGTCGGACGGCATGTATTTAACGTTTACGGGTATTCTCTTCATTACATGACAATTCTTTCTCGTTTGATTTCCCCTCATCTTTCTCGTCTAATTTCTCCTCATCTTCCGCGTCTGATTGCTCCTCATCTTCCACGTCTGATTGCTCCTCATCTTCCACGTCTGATTAAAAATAAAGATAAATTTATTTCCAATACAAACGTTAACAAAGTGAAACACTGCTTCACGTGGATCCCATTCTGTTCATTTTGTCATGCCAGTATTCGTGCAAAGATGATGACGATATCTTCATAACACTCGCGTACTGACGGCAATGCTAGATGTTTTACTAACTCAGACAAAGTCTTGTCTGTTGAATCTTTTAACCCACAACGATCTTGGTATTGCAGGCTTATATTGGCTAGACTCGGGTCACGAGCAATACAAGAGTGGACATTTCTTATGTCGGCACTATTGTCGAGTTTTATGAATGGGTTGACTATTGATATCAGTGACTGATCGACGAATCTTTGTTGAATCTTTGTTTAAGAAATTCTATTTAGGCTTAAGAGAACTTATTTCGGACAGCGTCAAACTCACGTTTAGTTGTGACAAACAGGTGATGTTCGGAAAAATTACCGGGTAAACCTAATCCTCTTCACTCTGGTCTCATTGGGCCTCCACAGTACATGGAGTTAGCTTCTGCCTCTGCTGTATGTGTTTATAAAATGCACAGCTCTAAGGTGAGAAAGACTGATAAGGTTTGTATAAAATAGGCCTATCTCTTTACACTCGTGTGGATTGCTACAGTTTACCAACTCAAAGACACGAATCTGGTGATAAATAAAAGCTTGATAGACCTCCCTGCATGTGTCTCTGAGGTGCTCTATAACGGTTGTTTCAGGATGTTTGCAGCCTCCACTCTGAGAAACAGATGTTGCTAAATTGCTGCACAGGATGTTCATCTCACTTAAGGAATGTTTACATCCAATTAGCGTTCATAAATAAATGTCTGTTAAGATGTAAAGTTTCTTTGCTTGAATACACGTTTGTGTTCACTTTCACAAATTACCCAAAAAATGCCAAAGACTAAGCATAACCATTGAGAGAGATTGCGAGGGTTGGTGATGACAATATAAGCATTGCACATACCAAACAACAAAAGTGTTCATAGAACTCATCAGACACCATTGCCCTCAAAACAAATAGTCCCGTGTACAGCAACAGTTGTCGCAACTCCGTGGCTTTGAATCTATCTAGGTCCTTTAAGGGCCTGGGTTCCCGTGCAAACTCTGAACAAATGTATGGAATAGAAGATTCCAGGAGATTACTGGCATCGGTTACTTTCATTGCCCGTACTCGTACTGCATGGTTTTTGCCTTTAAAACATCAATTTGAAAGTTTGCGCACAATGCCTAAGCATACCAAATGCTTGTACTCGTAGGTAAATTCAGAAACCAAACCAAAGCCTGAAATCTTTTCCAAATTAGACTCCTTAAGGTGATGCTCCTCTTGTTCTTTATTTCGGAAGCCGTTATCTGTTCTTGATGTAGAGTTACGCTCTGGAAAACACATCCTTCTATGTTGGTGTTCCCCCTCTTGAATGCACTTGCCACATCTAAAGTAACCTGTGTGTCCTTTAATGCATTTAATAAATGCCCTCGCTGGATCATCACAAACAAATCCTTTTAAATTCACGAGAATGGATATTCCATTGAAAAACATACCATGTGACGTCAGAATTGAAGCCTCATCAACAAAACGTTCTAAGAATGTGTTGGCATCGTCTGGTTTTTTAAAGCCATGATAAACACCAATAATAAATGGTTCAGAATTTTTTATTGATGCAACAGTTGCCAGAATTGACTGTTGATACTCTTGGTCAATGGAGTGCCATCTACATTTACAAGCAAATGTATGGCAGGTGATAAATTATTGAAGAAGCATGATTTCTCGAGATCATGGTTGGAACGTCTATCAACGGTCCACGTCTCAATCCACCCGCATGCATTCTCTAAACACTCCCTAGCTATTCGATTTCTCCACGATAGCCCATAGTTGTAGGGAAATTAAGGTACTATTAAGGGTGTCAACATTTTTATTTACCCCCTTTAAAAACTCTTGTCAGTTTTGTGTGCCGTTGCCTGTGGAATTTGTTTCAGATTTGCTGCAGTCGAAACAAGAGATACAATGGAGCGTGATAAAATCTGTACAGCAACTTAAACTCTCATTTTCTCGAAGTTAGTGGGATTAATGTGCTTTTTAGTTAATTTGCATGCAGCTCTGGCCATATGTTGGGACTTGAATCCAATTCTTATGCTGCGGTTATGTCCTTGATTGACACCCGTTTGCCTGACACTAGAAAATCTTTGCACAAAAGATTATTTCTAACAATTAAAATCAAATGGGGAGTATCACAGAGCATATAAATTTTCCTACCATTGTGGCTAAGGTACCTGTTGTGATGTGAAATTCCCAGAAGATTAAACAGAGATCTTTTGTTAGGGCCCTGATAGCAAACACATGCTCTAACTTCAAATTCCAACTTGACACCTTCTCGTGGTTTGGCCCGTGAATAGGGGAGTTTCACTCCCTGAAACTAATGGCGAGCTCTGGGTCGTCGTCGGGGAACCCCTTCCCTTTGACTACTTCCCCGACGGCGACGACAATGACAACACGGACGGATGACACAGACGGAGACGACCACGACGTGGGGGAACCTTTGCCCTCCCCATATGCTTGTGGCTGGTTCTGACCAGCACAGGCCTGTCCACCCCTTGTCCCCCCGCGTCATCCCTTACGTCCCTCCCTTCGTCTCGATTAGCCTAGTTGCACAAATATGAGACGTTAAGCAATATTCAATTCAATTCAGCACCTACACTTTCCAGCTGATTGAGTATTTCAAACATCTGTGTCTTTAACTGAATCCCCTTGACAGCACCCTTTGTTACGTAATACACTACTGGTAGTTTCCAATTATGCATGAGACCGCAAACCATGAACACTAAAATGTGAGTTCCTACACATTGCGTCCTACCTAAATTTGCTCCTAGGGCCTCAAATCTCTCAACACTTTCGGAAATATGATCATAATCCAATCCTTTCTTAATTGTCACCTCATCGAAGTCTTACGACATTGCCGTTCAAATTTTGACATAACACTAATTTTGCGCCTGTCCCTGACCTCGAATTCGGTCGCGATCTGGTTGAATTCATGGCGGAAGAAAGTGCCATTGCCGCGACTGACATCAATCGTTATGGAGGCGACATCCTTTGTGTCGTTGTCTCGTCGCACGGACACCACTATCCTGATGGCTCCGTTAACGAGACCGAGCCTCAACATAATTTCCGCCCCGATTTTTATCACGACTACTTTTTCGAGAACTGCCGTCCACGAACTGTAATCTCCATGAGTTTTGATCCACTGGTCGACCCTCTTGTGAAGGTAACGCGCGCAGTTAACAGTGTCTTTTGCCACGAGACGTATCTCCTCAGAGTCGATCGCGGCCTACATGGCATCGTTGAGTTCGCCACACATGTGGCGAGTGGCGACGAGGCAGACTGTGTCCATTGACAGTGTGTTTATGTAAGATATCAGTTCACGCAGCTTGCCCTTTGCAGTGACTGTCTGGTCTGGGCGGACGCCAGCTTGACAATTGGTGATGGCTCGTGCACCGGCGGCTGGTCGCCAAACAGAAGCAAGTGCTAACCATAACGCAACTAAAGACCACAATTGTAAGCCTTCAAAAACAGCTTGATGCACAAGCTGCTTACATTGCGGAACAAAACCAACTTATCAAACAGCTACTTGCCTCAACAAGTCCACTGCCCACAGCACCAAAAAAACCGACAGGGAAACAACAGCAGGAAGATGCAAAACCTCAAAATTCGTCTACAAAATCAAAAGCTATAAAACTAAAAAGTAACAGTGATGTGAATATGGATATAGTTGATGAAAACGTGTCTGACTCGTCAATGATCACTGTTGATTCGGATGATCAGCCTATTACTGTTAATTCTAGAGTAGCAGAATTTTTAAAAAGGAACTCACATCCAAAAGAGAAGTTAAAAAATTCTAAACGAAGGTCAAAACATACATTTTAATATTTTAAACCCTAGGTCTCGGCCAGGGCTTTAGAACAACCCTCGTCCAGCTCAGATCTACATATGAGTAAACACAGCAACTCAACTCACAGCAGGGAGTTGGTTAAAAAGCATGACATTTTATCTTTACATGGACTTTACATCCATAATTCAATGTTATATAAACAATACAAACACAAACACACACAATACCATAAAATACAATACAATAACAATATATAAACAGTTTACTACGACTAATGGTGACTACCACGACCACGATTATTTACCAAGAAACAGAAAGGATATTAGAACTGAAGAACATCGTCCTATCATGTATGCGACCTGACATTTCATGCGCCAGGCGTGTAAAATTTATTATCATGTTAATCATCATTGGTGCTCATATATAAAATATGTAATGGTATTCTGCAAATTTATTTGTTGGCAGTAAATAACTGATAAAAAGATTCTAAGACTTGGAACAAGGAGTGAAAGAAATAAGAATATAAGTATTTGGGAAATTATAATCCAAAATATGGTTATTGATTTTTTTTAAATCTTACAAACATTACAAACAGTTAGTTGTATTTAAACATAGTGGCTTCTAATTGACGATAGGTTAATAAGATCGTCATAATGTCTTGATAATATGCACACACACATATACGTTACAGAATCGATTTAGGTGGCCTATAAGAAAAAAGAAAAGAAAAAATACCAAACTACTGCATCACAGGCTTTGCTTACTCTTAGGTAGCTCTACTATATTATAGTGCAAGCTAAAACTTGTGTTATTGGCCTAGTTACGCCGTTGGCGTTTATTTGGTGGTTCGTTTACGGGTGAACCAGAACCCATATCAACATGTACCGGACCGTGGGTTTCATCCTGCGAGGGTGTGTAACTACTGTTTTTATAATAAACAACGAAGGGTAGAATTCATAGTCGCCGAAATCTATGCCAATCAGGACCTGGCTGTCGCTGGCGGTGTCGGAGTCCTCGGGACTACGACGATTTACGACGAAGGTCTTCCTCACGACAAATTTTGTGAGAATCAGGGCGCGCAGGTCGCCGACCTCCTCCTTGCAAATATAGTTCGCGGACTCGGCATCATTGGAGAAGAGAACCCAGTCCCCGTACAAGACGCGGACGGCGCTACGCCTGTCGAAATTGTCCTTTACGATGGACTCAGCCATCTCTTGGGAAGTGGCGTGCCACATGTCCAACTCGTTGATATCGGCGCCTATCTCCCGCAAATACTCCTCTTTCGAGTCCTGGTATTTCTTCCAAAGGTGGTCGTTCCTCACCTTGCTGATCCTCGTCACCTGTATGTGACGTGTCTGTTTATGCAACACTTGCGATGCCTTGTTGTTCACAGCCATCCTGGTACTATTTGTGCACTTTAACTTCATTGTTTATTGCTCACCGCCATCCTAATACTTTTGTATCAATTTCTTTGGTGTTGAAAAGGACGCTATGTTTCTTTGTTTTCAACAATGATTATCATCACACTGAAATTACTTACTGCATCGGCCATTCGTATGGTCTAGTGTTATTCTCTGTTAACTTTCGATAAGTTATTAATAAATACAGTGTTCTTACTTGTGATTTGCCATTCAAAGTGTGTGTTATTGTGTCCGTGGATCGCTGAACCAGGGCCTTCATTTACAGTCCATTCATTTGTTATCTTTAACATGGTCCTCCATTCACTCCAGAGTTTCATTTTCATCTTCATGTATCACCCATTCATCTCTTGCCCCAACATAATTTGGTCCCATCCGGGCCGGATACAATCAACATGGTTCCACGTGGAAAACTTTAATCGGCTTTCGCAAGTAATCGTTTCGTCGGCGACTTCACAACGCAGTTTGAACGTCTAGGCCTACCGACGTAGCAAGAGTCCTCTCACGGGCCCCAGCAGCAGCTGAAGTACGGCGTCATCAGGACATCTTCAAGACCCAGTGGCGGACGCGTGTCTTCCAGTGGCAACATCATCACAATTCAGATAAACTATCTGCTGTACCTTCATATTAGCCTATTACTATACTTTCATTGATCTTCAATAACTTCCATCATGCAAGCGCAAGAGAGAAGTGATTTAATTAAACGTCGTGGAATAATCAAAGCTCGGCTTACACGCATACACACGTTTATAAACGATGTCAATAACCACTCAAATCTGTGTGCAATCAGAGTTAGGTCAGAAACTCCTATTTCTATTTGGGATCAGTTCGAGGAAATACAATCACGTCTTGAAATAGAAGACACAAATGACGATTCGAATCATGAAACCTACAGAACAGATTTTGAAACTTTATACTTTGAGGCTTATGCTAAATCTAATGACATACTCACGCCACCCATGGTACCTATTGATACACCATCAAGTCATGGTTCTGGCAACGGGTCGCTTCTTAGCACTCATAACAACAATCTGATCAAACTTCCTGGTATAAATTTACCACAATTCTCAGGTGATTACAGTCTTTGGTCACATTTCAAAGACACCTACGTCGCACTCATACATGAGAATACATCTCTTACGGACATACACAAATTCCATTATCTGTTGTCTTCATTACGTAATGATCCACTACATTTAATCAAGAATTTGTCCTTGTCGTCTGCTAACTATACCATAGCATGGAACTTGATTCTAAAAAGATATGAAAACAAAAAATTAATATCTCAGAAACACATCAATGCTCTTCTCGATCTGCCACATGTGCGAGCAAACTCGGCTCACGATCTTCGCCAATTAGTTAACGAAGTAACAAGCAATCTAAATGCTATCAAGGCTCTCAATCTGAGTGTTGGAATTCACGAACTCACTTATTC